>JAQPCC010000097.1:600000-795984 GCA_028392965.1 Lindernia subracemosa | reverse complement strand
TTGCTTTTCGTCGCGACCTTGATTTTCGGCCATCTCTGGCTTGTGGGTTCGTCGAGCCCTCCTTTCCCGCACCGTCTTCATCTCATCGGGGTGGTGCGTCGATTAGAATGGTTTGGGGTTTTTCCTCTTTGGTTGGTGTTGGGTCGCTCCCTCTTGGGTTCAGCGATTCTGCTGCTGCTCTCTCTCGCGGTCTGTCCACTGTCGGCCGTCTTGGTTCGAGCGTGGTCTTGGTGGGGCGGGTTCTGTGCGGGTCTCGTTGGTTCGGGCGTGTTTGTGTGTGTGAGTGCGTCTGCGGTTCGTGTTATTCGTCTGGATGGGCTGGGTCTCCAATCGGCGGTCGTCTCAAGCGTCGTTTGGGGGTCACGCCGGGCTCATCTGGAAGGGTTGGGTTCTCTTTTTGTGGGCGTGCGTTGCCCACTGGAGTTTGAGGTTTCTTCCCTGATTGGCAACTGTTTCGCGTGGTGTTGGGGTCACGGCATGGGTCCTCGGGTGTCGGGTTGGTTTGGGCTGTCTGTCTTCCTTTCCGATGCGGGTTGGGTGGCTTGGCGCTGTCTCGTCGCTGGTGGTCGGCGTTCTCCACCTTTTGGATGGTGCGGATGGCTAGGTTCCGTGGGGTTGGCTTGTTTCTTGCTGGTTTGGTCGACATGGCATGGTTTCCTTGTTTGGCCGTGTGTGGCTGTGGCTGTGGTCGGCTGCTGCCGGTTGCAGCTTGTGCTCGTGGCGCCGGTTTTTGGGGCTGTTGGGTGTTGCTTGCCGGTGTTGTGACTGGTCTTTGTTGTCGGTGCGGTTTTTCCCTCAAGTGGATTCTTGGCATCGCTGGTGGGGTTGGTTTGGCGGTTCTCTTGTGGTCTGCGGTGGGTGCGGTGGTGCAGCCGTGATTGTGGCTGTTCTTGATGTGTTCGGGTCGGTGCCTCTTGTCGTGGCGTGCGTTGCTTGTTTGTTTCCCTTCCTTGTGGGTTTGTGGTGACGTTTTTGGGGCTGGTGGGTGGTGCCACCATGGACTGTGGTGTGCGCGTTGGTGTGGCCTTGATCATGGCTGCTCTGTGTTTGGTTTGGGCTGGTCGGCTGGTGCTTGCGGTTGGTTTGATGGTTTCGGTGTCTTTCTTTGATCGGCACTTGCTGCTGATGGATGTTCTCGTTCCTTTTGGCTTCTCCTTTGGGCTGCTTCTTGATGCTTGTGATGGCGGTCTTTCGGGCTTTCGGTGGTGGGTGCCAGTGTTTGATCGGCTTTTGACGTTGGACCGTTTGAATCCCTTCTTTTCTGGGTTCTCGGTGTTGCTTGCGGGGCTGGTCTGGTGGTGCCGCCTTCGTCTGTGGTGTGCGAATTGGAGCTGCCCTCGTCGGGGCTGCCCTTGGTCTGGGTGTGCACATTGGTGCTGCCCTCGGTCGCAGCTGCTCTTTTTTGGTTTGGACATGTGCTGTTCATTTGGCTTCGCTGTTGTTTTTCCTCTCTTTCTTCATGGTGGAGCTGCAATCTGCTGCTGTGCGACGCCTTTGGAGATTTGATTGGCTGGATGCTGCCTGTGGCATTTTGAGGAACGGAATCAGCGATGGCGAGATGAGGTTCGTTCTTCACTGCAGCGGCTGCTGGATTTGGTGCTTCAGACTGCCATCTTGAGGCTTGATTCTCTCCCTCCCTGATGGTCTTTTGCAAGTTTCTGCTGTTCGCCGGCTTTGGAGACTTGCTTGGGGATTGTGGTTTTGAGTGTGTTTTGTTGTCTTTTTGTTTGGTTGTTCGTTTGTTGTTTCTTGGTTTGGTGCCAGTTGGTGATTGGCGTTTGCTGTGCGTTTGTCCCCGGTAGCATGTTACCGGTTTTGCCATGCTTGCTCATGTGTGTTCGTTTGCATGGTGCTTGGTTTGGCAGTTTGCTGCCTGCGGTACCCTTGAGGCTTGTCTCTTGGATGCTGCTTTGTACCCTTTTTTTATTTTGAATGAATGACCGTTTACCAAAAAAAAAACACGATCATCATCCACGATAGCATCATCGCCTCCATTGAAACCCACCAGCGAATTAGGGTTTGGGTTCAAGCCGTGAATATCATCGCCACAGATCCTCTTAATTAACGAATTAAAATCAGCAACATCAAACAATCTCGCAAAATCTGGATATTTCTTTCCTAATTCCACCAGATCATGTAGTAAATCCGGTGTAGACGACCCCGTTGATATCGAAGCAGAAGTTGTAATCTCCATAATCGAACGATGTAACAGAAACACGAAACGAAACAAAACAGAAATCCAAGGTGACGATCACCGTCCACCGCCGTCTGATCCCGGCGGCGGCAGGCCCGCGGAGATCTTCAAGACGCGTTCAAAACGGCGGCGCAAGGAGCTGGATCGGCCGGAGACGGCAAGGATTAGGCGCGTTGATTTTTGAAATTTAGGGTTTGGTTCCTAGAGAGAATTCTGCCATCAACAAGATCCCCGCTCCTTGTGAATGTGAAATAGTCGATATATTTGATTTGTTATGGTATCATCGTTGAGAACACGCCTTCTATCCGGGGAAGGGTGTCTGTATTATCTCCTCACTGAGCTAGTGGTTTGCTCACCCCATATATATATCTTCTTTCTATCCAGGTTGTTGATATCTCTTTTGTTTGGAGGTTTGCCATTCTCGATCATCATTTCTGTTGCTGTTTCTACATTTTGGGTACAATATCATCTTTTATATTGGATCCATTGGGGGATATTTTGGAAGGAGGTTTTGTTGTACATTATTCTTTGTTGACCGATGTATAGAGACACTTTTTATTGTAAAACCTCCTTTATATCTATATATATTTTCCTTTATCGAGTACCGTTTCTATCCAGGTTGTTATATCTCTTTGTTTGGAGGTTTGCCATTCTCGATCATCATTTCTGTTGCTGTTTCTACATTTTGGGTACAATATCATCTTTTATATTGGATCCATTGGCGGGGATATTTTGGAAGGAGATTTTGTTGTACATTATTCTTTGTTGACCGATGTATAGAGACACTTTTTATTGTAAAACCTCCTTTTATATCTATATATATTTTCCTTTATCGAGTACCGTTTCTTTCGTGCGATTTGATTTCATAACTGTGAGTTGATATCGAGCCTTGCATTTATTCAGAAACGCAGCGGCTGTCGCACCTTCGACGTGGGTCGGGGCGTGATATCTTATGTTTGAGTGTTATTTCTTATTTGATAGATATTGGTGCAAAAACGAGAAAGAACGGGGAGTTATGATCATTTTGGGAGTCTTGGGAGTCCTTTCGCAATTTTCAGGAGTATTGAAGCAGCTATGTAATTTACTAATTAGTGAAATATGAAAATGCTTTAAACATGGAAGGAGAAGATGAGAGAATAAAACGAACTGCCAAAAAGTTCTTTCTCTCTACTTTATCTCTCTACGTTTTTTGCTTTCTTGCCAAAACCCTTGTCACGTCATACCCAACCAACCGCCCGATCAACCATCCTCGCACCGCCGCTCACTTTCACCTTGGTGACGTCGGCGACATCTTTTCAGACCTCCTTTGCCGGGTTCAGACGGCGGGTGGACGGTTTTTTTTCTTTCCTCCTTTTCTTCTAGGGTTTCTTGCGTGCGGAACTTTGACTGAGGGCGTGGGTTCAGTTCGTCGACCTGCTTGTCCGCCGGCCACCACTTGGTCCGGCGTCGTCTCGGACCGGCAGTGATAGGGGAGAGAGGGTGCGGAAGCGACGGCAGCTGTGGAGAAGACGAAAAGTCACAAAACCCGTACGCACTACAGAAGGCGGGGGTACGACGTGTGTGGAGAGTTGCGTGGTAGTCGTTATGTTACTTTATTTTATTTGGTCCCAGTAGCCTGTTACTGGTAGTCAGTTGGATGATACACCCACTTAGCATGTAATCTTGCTTTTATCATATATATATATACGGGACTTCCACAAAAAAAAAAGTCACAAAACCCTAAATCTTTGATTCCTTTTTCCTCGACCGTTCAGTCCGCCGCCAGCCTCCTTTGGGTCCGGCGTAGTCTTGGCTGGGTGCGGAACGTGGGCTGGGCATGTGGCGCGCGTGCTTGCTGCTGAAGTTGAAGAGTCTCTTTTCTCTAGGGTTTTCTTTTTTTTTGGGGGAAAGTTTCACTTATATTTATAATAATAATAAAAATGGTACAGAACAGCGAACATGATAGTACTCATGTCGCAACCACCAGCAACAAGTTACTGGTACAATCAACTAGACCCAAGAAAATAAAACAAACTAGGTGCATCAGAACTATTTAATAACCACCATACGGTTTGTATCTCTAATAAGACCCTGAAGAGAACTAGCCTCCGCATCAACAAGGAGGTCAAGAACAGCAAAGGAGTTACTACTAGATCCATGGGGATCTGGTACCACGGGTTGTGCCATGGAGCTGCGCGGTTTTGAGGGTATCCCCCTCCATTAGGGTTCTGAAGCGAGCATCCTATCTGGGCAGCAGCCTTCTTACCTACTTGTATGCTCTCGATCGCGGCCTTCGCAGTATTAGAGGAGGTTTTGATCACGGCCTTGTGGTATCAGCAAGACGCCTATATTCCTGCTGCGGTCGTGATGGGCCACTCTTTCTAGAAATAGGTTTCGTCAACTTGTTTTCATTGGATGGACATGCCGCAGTTGAATGACCCAAAGTCGCACATGTGGCGCAGCGCGGTGGCTTCCACTCATATTCAACTTTAATCTTGATCACACCATTCACCTTCGTTAGTCGCAGATTGAAAGAATCAAGATAAGGTTCCCCTAGCTTCTTCATCACACACACACGTGCATAGTCAATACGCTCCATGGTAGTAGTGAACGCATCTGGAAACAAAGGCCTCCCCACAGCACTCGCAACTATACCTAATCCCTCCGGCGTCCAGAATTCGATGGAAGGTGTCGTAAGCGAACCCAAGTCGGAACTTCAGTATGTGTTTCTTCTCAAGTGTCATACCTTGCCTCCATTTTTCCAGAAATAGAGGTTGGCCGTTCAACATCCAAGGGCCACCCTCAACAGCCTTCATCATCATTCCATCAGAATCAAACCTGAAAATGAAGAAACCATTGGAAGTAGCTCTCACTTCAACTAAACCAGGCCATATGGAACTAGGCGAGGCTGAGCCGGGGAAGAACGGCTCACAGAATGGGTAGGGCTTGAGGAGCCTGAGTCTTCCATGGATAGGGACTTTGACGGAGGGTTTGCTGAATCGGAAAGGGACGACGCCATAAAAGAAGGAGGAAAAACCCTAGAAATCGAAAAAGGGGTAAAGAGAGAAGAAGGTACCTGTAGGGCGAAAGGGGCGCAAACAAAAGGCAAGACGGAAAATCGACAATGAGGGGGCAGCTGGCGAATAAGCGGAGCAACGGCAGCAACGGTAACGGCGAGCAAGGCGTCTTGAAGCGAAAAGTGAGAAGTGACGAAAAAAACGAAAAAAAAGACGAAGTGTAGAAGAAGGGAAGGGAGTAGTTACCAAGGCACCTTATGACAATGAATTCGAAAGGACAGGAGTGTCGGGATAGGCGTCTCCATCCAATTCGTCGATCCGCATAATACAGCCTCAAGAAACAACTCTTTGGGCGGGAAAACACTCTTCTGGAACCTGGGAGCTGCGTGCTGACATTCGTACTCTGAATGTCTTGCTCCTAGACACAATTCAGAGTAGGGGGAGTGGTTGATGCGGGAGAAAATCTCGAGCACACAGAGCCCCACGAGCCGCAGGAAAGGAGGGACGTAACACCCTTAGGAGTTGCGTTTAGGAGAAAGGAAGGTCAAAGAAGGAAGACTGAAGGACTTAAAAACAACGAACGAGCCATTTGAGGAAGGTCCCTTTAACCATTTGAGGAAGGTGGAATGGAGTTTTTTATTGGCTGTTCTTGAGGCCATGGGATTTCACCAGACGTACATTGGGTGGATTCGTTGTTGTATGACGACGACGGCCTTCTCTCTTAATCTGAGCAGTCGATCTGTTGGCTTCTTTGCAGGGAAGACGGGTTTGCGACAAGGAGATCCTATATCGCCATACCTATTCACGCTTGTCATAGAGGTCCTTCACGGCATTATAATGGATTGCATTCGTGCGGAGACGCAGTTTCGCTACCATTGGCGATGTGAGGCTATGTCGCTCCCTATGCTAGCTTTTGCTGATGACCTACTACTTTTCAGTCATGCGGATGATGTGTTGGTGGGTGTTCTAAAGACTGCGTTGATGAGGTTTGCGATTTTATCAGGACTGCAGCCTAACCCAGCCAAGAGTGAGATGTATTTATTTTTTTGGTAACAGGTCATCAAAAAAAGAAAGGGCATGTACAAAGCAGCACCAAGTGACAAGCCTCAAGGACAGCCACAGGCGGCATCCCGCCAAACAAGCTCCCCAAACACAAAAGGATCAACACAAAGCCAAGGTGAAAAACATGCGAAGATCACACATCACACATCAGCAAACAGAATCAAAAGCAACAACAAACCAAACAGAAAACTACCAAGCAACTCTCCAAAGGCGTCTGACCGCCGTCGCTTGCAGCGCCCAATTCGGAGACAGAGTAGAGAGCCTCCTCGAGGCAACAAGAACAATCTCCTATACAATACGATCAGGAGTCGACTCCTTCCCCTCCCAGCACCGTTTGTTCCGTTCCTGCCAAATATGATAAACAAGAGACGAGAACAAATGTCGGGAAGCATAATGACAAAGATGGCGGCCTCTCCACCGTCTCGACATCCAAGCGATCCCCAGAGGCCCAGCAATGTTCGGCCATCTGCACCTAGTCCTCTCGCGAAGAAGCCGCACACAGCTCCTCGAGAAGCTACGGTTAAAGAACAAGTGAGAAACAGTCTCCACAGCCTGAGAGTCACAAAGGCAGCAGCGAGTCGATTGAGCGGCCGAGGCCACCCAGTGCTTGTCCCTAGTAGCCAGTCGATCACGAATTGCTAACCAAAGAATGAACTCGAAACGCGGGACCTTCAGAGGGCTGCCAAAGAGAGACGCCCACTGAACAGGGGAGCGCCTAAGTCTGATCTCCTCACGAGCCGACTGAGATGAAAATCGGCCGTCCGGTGACTTCAGCCACCTGTAAGAATCTCCCTGAGATGGGGAGCACTCGGGGAGGTGAGGATGAAGTTCCAGGTATTCCACGGACGTCTGCGCAGGCCACCTCCATCCAGAAGAAGAGATAACTGAGCAAAGCCTAGCATCCAAGGGAAGGCCCATAACCAGAGGCTCCCTTGGGAACCGCTCAATCAAGGGCTCGTGAAACAGCCAAGGATCTTTCCAAACCCTCAGATCCCTCCCGTTCCCAACCATGAACTGAATCAGGGGACGAAAATCCGAACGAAGCTTAAGAAGCTTACTCCAACTCCAAGCATCAGAAGACGAAGGCGTTCAATCCCAAAAGGAGCGATGCTGAAGACGCTCGTGGTAGAGCCAAGTGACCCAAATAGACCCAGGATCACGAGTGAGGATACTCCAAATATTCTTCATCATGAGGACCTTGTTATCCACCTCGATAGGACGGATGCCAAGACCCCCTTCAGCGATGGGTAAACAAACATCTTCCAAAGCCACCTTATACGTCGAAACAGCCCAAAGGTAGCTGCGAAACCTCTGCTCGATAGATCTGATGACGCCCTTAGGCAGTAAGAAAACCCCGGACCAGTAGACGTGGAGAGCTCCCAAAATGGATCGAATGAGCTGAACCCGTCCAGCATAAGAAAGTGACCTGTGCAACCACGACCCGATCGTCCTATCCACTTTGGCAATC
The DNA here is from genome assembly GCA_028392965.1 of Lindernia subracemosa. Classification (NCBI taxonomy): domain Eukaryota; kingdom Viridiplantae; phylum Streptophyta; class Magnoliopsida; order Lamiales; family Linderniaceae; genus Vandellia; species Vandellia subracemosa. The sequence goes on along the minus strand of JAQPCC010000097.1, from coordinate 788,264 downwards.
AAAGGAGCACAGTCAACCAAGGAGAGTCTGGAAGTAATCAAGGGAACCCCAAGATAGCGCACTGGGAGCGAGCTAACAGAGAATCCCAACAAAGTCTGAAAAAGCAGTAGTGAACTGACTAGCACTTCTGGACACAAAGATCTTACTCTTATGAGGGTTGGGAGCTAACCCAAAAGCGAGGTGAAACGATCCAACGCCGCCTTCATCACACCCACGGAGTGAAGATCCGCATGACAAAATAACAGCAAGTCATCAGCAAAGGTCAACATCGTTAAGGTAGATTGGCCAAACATCCTCAGTCTCCACCTGGTGGGAATGAGCAGATTGGCCAAGGAGCTGCTGATAGTAGGTAATAAGCGCATTCCGAACACGGTCCTCACCATCCAAGCGCTGTCCATCATCATCTTCAAGGGTAAAGATGCGATTGGAAGCTCTAGGAATCTGAACCTTCTTGAAGAAGAAGGCTGTAGGTTGATCCCCATCTTTCAGCCAGGCGACCTTAGCCCGCTGAGAGATTGCCGAATGCTCAATCTCAACCGCACAACTGTAGAGCTTACGACAGAACCACACAAGGTTGAGAAGAAGGTCCTCAGTAGGGAATCGTGAAGACAGATCCTGAGCAACTCCTAAGAATCGCCGAGCCTCCTCGACATTCCTAGCGAGATTACCCTTCTTCTGTCTAAGCTCTCTCAAGGGCTGCTTGAGACCTCTAAGCCGCTGGGTAACCGAATACATGCGAGTACCCCGAACTCTCTCCATCTAACACCTACTGACCAGCTCCAAAAAACAAGGGTCCTTAGTGAGGAAATTATCGAACCTGAAACTGTTCCTCCTAACTTTACCTCCATCCCCTTCCAGAACCAAAGGAGAGTGGTCCGAGGTCCCTGAGAGACAACTCCTATACTGAACGAGTGGAAAGCGAGCAAACCAAGAAGGATTCCCCACCATTCTATCCAACCTCCTCCAGATACCCCGTCCCTCCCTCTGCTGATTAAACCAGGTGAAGAACTGGCCACTCATAGGCAGCGTAACCAGGTCGGCAGCAGTAAGACATGAGCTCAGCTCCAAGAGATCACCCTGCGGAGGAACCCCTCCCCGTGCCTCGTCGCCTTCCAAAATCACATTAAAGTCACCCATCACAATCCACGGCTCCTCAGAACGCAGCTCAGCCATGGAAATAAGCTCCTCCCAAAGGACCACACGCTCATCTCTCTTGTTCTTACCATAGATAAAGGAGACAAAGAAGCCGTTGCTCGTCGCCCGGACCTCCACCACCTGTGCCCACGTCGAACGAGCAAACCTTTCGACAAATGGAAAGTAGGGTCGTCGCCCGATGAAGTATCCCACCAATGTATGTGCCCACCTCGCAAGTCCCTTTGCCGCCACGTCCCAAGATGGGCAAACCTCTACCATTCCATCAACTGCTAAAGGAGGGGTATAAGTCAAGGAGACACGCTGTCCCTTACTCACAGGCTCAACCACCCGCCTCGGTCCCTCCACCATAGCATCCCGAAAAGATCGAGCAGGATGGGTTGCTGGTACCCTCTTATCCCCTCCAGACTCTTTCCTCGTATGACCAATCGCATGCATGTCATCTGTGCATGGGGCTGTGCTGGGATTAGTCTTCTCCATCCCTAAATCCCCACCCCAAAAGGACTCCTGTCCCTCAGCCAACAAATCCGACATGCTCTCCACACCCCGCTCAATTCCATGATCTCTCGACGAACTCAATGTCAAGCGCGGGTGAATAGGTGTTCCTGGCCTGAAAGAGAGCACCTATTAGATGAAATATTAGGGTCACGAAGTGGTCTAATTGCTCTCCAACCCGCAACCGGACGACGATGAACAAGACCCTCCTCGTCAGCCCTAGCCACATAAGATGTATTCAGCCCACCTCTAGTAGCCACCCTAGCCTCCTTAGTCTCCGGCGCTTTAGTACCGGGAGGCAGAATAAGCACATTGGCCGGCACATGATCCACCCCGGCACCAAGATGGACCCCATCAAGGTCCGCCCTTTGGTTCACATCCATACCACCCTTCGTATCCGCGCCCTCCACCAAAGTCGGCCCTAGCTCGCCGTGAATACGTTGAACTAAGGACTCAAATGAAGCGACGTCGAAAAGCCGCTCAAATTCCGGGATTCGTCGTCCAAGACCGCTGAGATCCGGTGGACCCTCCGGCATGTTCCTAGCCACCACCGTGTTCGAAGATGATGAGCCACATGATGAAGAAAATGTTGCCATGAAGATGAAAGGTCAGACTTGGGAAACACCCCGAACTGCCGCACGTGAAGCCGCCCAAGTGATGGCCGTGCGACGTCCAACCAACCCAGCAATGATCGAAGGATTCAAAGACCTCGAGCCGACCACCCAAACGCCGGCAAGAGCCAGCCGCACCTTAGGGTTTTGGAGAAAACCCTAGATGAACAAGTGTGACTCTTGAGCTTCCCACCCAAACAAGCCGGACCCAACCCCTCTCACAGCCACCACACCTAATCCGAGACGGCGCCTGACCCTAGGGTACACGGCGGCGGACGAGATGTGCCGGAGAAACCACCCAAATGCAAGCCAATGAACCATCGCGTTCGAGCAAACCACCTCACTCGCGAAAACCCAAAAGACCCTCGAACACACCCCTCACGCCGGAAAATGACAGCCCAAGAACCCCCCCTCCCCCCCGCACCGTCCGCGGCGTCGCCGGACCAAAGGTGGCCGGCAGCGGACGGAAAAATGAAAGAAAAAAAACATTCACCTCTCTTTTTTCTCTCACACTCTCTCTCTCTCTCTAACTCTCTCTCTCTCTTGTTCCTTTTCCTCAGTGAGATGTATTTATCCCATAGGGCAAGTGGGATAACGATGCAGTTGAAGCTGATTATGAGATTTTGGGTGGGACAGTTGCCTGTACGATATCTAGGGGTGCTGCTGCTCCCATCGCGGCTCTCGATTGGGGATTGCACACCTTTGATTCAGAGGGTTGATCAGCGCCTGGGATCATGGCTGAATCAATCATTGTCATATGCTGGACGTATCCAGTTGATCAAGTCAGTCCTCCAGGCGCTACATGCTTATTGGTCTGGGGTATTCCTCCTGCCTAAAGGTGTGGTGCGGGCTCTGGAGATGCGCTTTAGGCGATTTTTGTGGTCAGGGCCTTCGGCCAAGGTTGCATTGGCTAATCTATGTCTACCAGCATCTGAAGTTGGTATGGGGCTTCGATCTATTGAGGTAGATAATAGGACTTTACTGGTTAAGTAGTTGTGGAGTGTGCTTACACGTACGCCGGGATCGATTTGGGTGGATTGGCTGTATAGGACACGGCTTCATGCTCGGTCAATATGGGATATCCAGATTTCGGCTAATGATGCATGGAGTTGGCGAAAGATGATGCAGTTGCAGCCAGTGATGCGACCGCTGATTTCGTTTAGAATCGCTGATGGGTCTACTTTGTGGCTATGGAAGGATCCATGGCTGCTCAGTACGTCGCTGCTTGAAAAGTATCCAAGAGGACCTATTGTGATGGGTCTCCCGAAGGATACTCGCTTGAGTGCAGTAATCAACCATCAAGGGTGGAACTGGCCGGGCCGATCGACGGCTGAATATATTGAGTTCAGCAGGCTCCTTCCACCTGTGGATTCGGACAGCCATGATATGATTCGTTGGAATGGATCGATGGATGGGTGTGCTTCAGCGCACTTGATTAGGGAGGCGCTTCGCTATAGGCAGCCACCTGTGTGTTGGGCGGCGCTATTTGGGGGTCGTTACGGGTTCCTCAACACGACTTCATCCTTTGGCTTGGGGTGCAGGACCGCTTATCGACCAGAGACAAGCCATGGGTGGCTCAGCAAGCGGGGACACCTGCATGTGTTCTTTGTGATGCATTGCACTATGAGACGACTGAGCACCTTTTCTTTGATTGTGCATTCTCTTTAGTGTCTCAGGTTGCTACGGCAGCGAGTAAGGTGGATGTGGCCATATCGGGAGTGGCGGGAGGGTATACAGTGGGCAGCGGCTAGATGGCGAGGCAATCACCTTATCCAAGCTGCGTATCGTCATGTGCTGGCATCGTTTGTCTATCATCTTTGGCAGGCACGAAACAAGCGATGGAGGGAGGGGACCATCACCACTCCAGAATGGCTTGTAACGTGCGTGATTAATATTGTTTGTCTGCGGATTAGTGGTCTATCCACTAAATTCGACCTGCAGAGGGCTGCGATTCGATGACTATGGCGGGTCGCGTGGTAGTTTGGTCCTTAGTTCCTTATTTGTTAGCTATTTGTTAGCTTGCTTTACCAATAGCTTGTTACTGGTTGCTTTGTGAGGAGTATATCTCCCGCTCATTCTGTACATTTCTATCCTTCATATATACATAGATGGGACTTTCTCCAAAAAAAAAAAAAAAGTGTGGGTCAAATGCTAGAGAAGAATTATGCTTTTCATTTTCAAAACATGTCTTACATAATTGTTGATAGTGATGTTTCTGAGCTGATGGCTGTCAAAATGAGGGACACAAGCTTTCCTATAAAGTGGACAGAAACAGATTTACATGCCTACACCACTGTCGTTGATGACTTTTCAATCGTAAACTTTACTTTACGGAAGTTACTATTTACGAATACTATTCATTCGTAAACTTTGTTTTACGGAAGTACTGTTTACGAATACTTTTCAATCGTAAACTATCAAGGCACTGTTTACGAATACTTTTCATTCGTAAACTATAAAAGCACTGTTTACGGATCACTTTCATTCGTAAACTCATTTACGAACAAGGTTTACGGACAAATTCTGCCCGTAAACCTAAAGACTCGTAAACATTTGAAAAGGTTTTCAGTAGAAGGAAAAAAAGTCCTAAAATTTTTAAATTTTTGCTACGAGATTTTTTTTGTACGTATTTTATAAAGGTTTTGCATGCTAAGGAAATTTTTTGGTTAACGAAAATTTTCTTTTAGACCGAAAAAAAAATTTTCCAGTACAAAATTATTCTCAGTGTAATTTTTTTTCTTAAAAATCATTACGAAAACCTTTTAATCCAAATTTGGACCAGTAAACCTTCTTATTGCTTAAGATCCGTAAACATACACTTTATTTTACGAAACTTACTGTTTACTGCTCTCATTCATTCGTAAACTTCAAAGCCTTACTTTACGATTGTTGCTGTTTACGAATCTATTTCGATCGTAAACATTCACATATCTACTGTTTATGAATAAATCCCATTCGTAAACTATCTATTAGAAAGGTTTACGAATATTCTTCATTCGTAAACTCATTTAGGAAGAGGTTTACGAATCTATTTCCATCAGTAAGAGAAAGTTTACAAATACTTCTCATTCGTAAACAAGCACTATAAGTTTACGATTAAACTTTACTTCACGAAGGTTACTGTTTACAGTTCTTATAGGTTTACGAACGATTCTCATTCGTAAACATTCTTTACTCGTAAACTAAAAAGCAACAGAATATAGCGTCAAGACAAGAGAGTCCTAGTCGAAAGAGCATTCAAAGCCTCTGCAAAAAGAGGAGATAGCCCTTGTAGGGGGAGATTGTTAGGACTCAAGATGTTAATGGGAAGTCTTCGTGACCCCGGTTTCTTATACGACGGATTGCCTTTGTGGCTCCGTCGGGTTATTAGCAAACATGAGCTCCTACTGTACCTACCAATGCCATTCTCCCCAACTCGATCATCATGAGGGGGAAATAAAAAATGGGGTCAATACGTCAACGAAAGGGCAAGATTGATCAGAAATGCTGAAATCATCAAGCATCGTCAAATCAAGCAAACACCGCCGACCATCAAAGACCGAAGTTGCCGCCTCATGTGTGTCTCTCTAAATTTCAAAGAGAACTTTATAATCCCAACACAAGGTTGATGAAAAGTAAGGGGAGTTGCGTCACTATTGAAAGGAGAGATTAGACACAAAAAGAAGAAATCCGGCAACCGCCTCGTGTGCACCTCTCTGATTTTCCAAAGAGAAAATTCCACAATCGCAACTCAAGGTTGAACAAAAGTAGGGGGAGTTTTGCGCTATCAGAGGGAGAAATTGAACACACAAAAAGAGAAAATTCTTCAAGATCCGGCAAGCAACTTCAAACACCTTCCGGCATTTACGAGACAAGATTCAAGAAAAGACTTGAAGGAAGATCCGTCGCCGAGAAGAGAAGATCAAGACACGGTGAGATTGAAGATCTCCAAAAGAAGAGGTTAAAAGACAAGACAATGAGGAAATTCTTTTAGGACTCAGGCAAATGCACTAAGCCCCACAAAGATAATCCATGCCAAATTTAAGATTGAACACAATGGGGAGATTGTTAGGATTATTTTATTGTGTTCAATTAATTAGAATTATCTTTGTAGTATATTTATAAAGATTCTCTTTATAAGAGGCTTAGTGTAATTGGGTTTTGTTAGGGGCCCAAGTATTATATACCAACTTGTGGTATAAATACTAAAACCCTAACACATAATAAAGTGTATTGTGTGAAACTCTAACTAGAGAGAGAGAGAGAGAGCCGCCCAACCCTTCTCAAGAACACAACACCCCACGTGAATTGATTCTTCCCATCTTCAATCGTGGTTAAATCGTTCCTTCGATAAATTGTTAGGATAGATAGCGAACCAACAGGAGCCCTCCAGAACCCCGAATTCAAGCTGAGCTACAACACACTGAAGAGATTCATGTTGCGCCAAATCAAATTCACTGCATCACACGATCTTCAAATGGCGCTTGAAAGCAATCTGAAGAAGGTGAATCTCACAAAGCCCACTTTCGAAAGCCCTGAATCAGAAGACTACAGTGAAGGCCGCATCATTGATGGAGAAGATCCCTCAGTGGTCTACATCAACTACAGGGGGCAACAAGAGGCTGATGAAGACGTCAGAAATCTCGAAGTTCTCCGACGGAACCCTCCTAATCATACGAGACAAGTTGAAAAGAATCTTGGAGGGATTAAGGTCTAAGGAGTAATAAGTCCAAGCCAACTTCCAAAAGATGATAGAAATATTATCTGATAGGCTTGGCTATCATAGATGGATACGAACGTACGAGTACAAATTAGGACTCAGAAGATCCGTCTACGAGCTGGTGAGACCCAAGAAGAAGAAGACGTCAAAGCGAAAAGGACACTAAGGGGGAGATTGTTAGGAATCTATTGTAGATGGGTCTATTTTGTTATTAGTGGTTTTTGGGATTAGTTTGGAAATATGTAATAGATTGAGCTATAGGCCTTAATATACCAACTCATGTGGTACCATTTTCCCTTTTAGGGTTTTTATCAAAAGAATTATAAAGTTAGCCACCTTGTACTTTCAAAGTAAGAAATACACACTTTCACACACTCAAGGTGCACTTCGAGTTTTAGATTTAATCCCATCTTTTGATCCTTGTTTGGTAATAAACGGACCAACACAACTCAGTCTTCTCTCCTAAAAAATTGAATCTTTGCTATTTTTTCGTGCTACTTTCGTGTCTTTCTGCCCTTTTCGAATCTTCAAAATCATAAAAAAACTGGTAAGGAATCACACGAACTAACAATATTCTCCAAGTTTTGATTTAATCGCAGGTTTTCGGCAGAAGGACAACGGATTCGATGTGCTTAACGACACGATTGATGTCGTTTGGGGATGGTTAGTTCGATTTCATACCCAGAAATCTCGATTACATTTACATGAATCGAGATTTAGAGTTGAAATCGACAAAAATCGTAGTTCGACTAAGTTTTCGGGGCTAGAACTTACGCTCAAACCCTAAAACTTAATGTTAGGAATATTTTATAGTGTTCAATAATCATGCTATCTTTGTCTAGGGACTTAATTGTATTTTATATAAATATAGGGACTAAAGTGTAAATATACCAAAGTATGATTTGGTATATATAGGGAAAGTGTGTGTAAAATACACACAACTTGAGTAGGAGCTTTCTCTCACTAGAATATCTCTCTCACGTTCATCATTAGTTAGGGCTTAATTGTAGAGAGAGAAAGGGATTGCTTGTAGAGAAAGCTTGGTGATTAATGGAAGATTAATTGATGATTAACCAAAGCTTCCGCGCGTATTCATTCAAGGTAATTATCGATTGATCTAAGCTCAAGTTCTTTGTTGGATGTTAAATCTGGGAATTACAATTGGTATCAGAGCAAGCGTGATTATGAATTGATGAATTCGATACTCTGTTTTGCATTTTTTAGCTGAATTGATTTCGATTCTGTATTGTTCATCGCAAACTTGATGTTTATGATAGCTACTGTTCATCGCGATCATCGCTGTTCATCGCTTTGTATGTGCTGCTTGCTTAGGTGTTTACGATGAATTCACTATTTGCGATGATTAATTGTTGATTAATTTGACTGATCGAAGCTGAATTGGGACTAATTGTGTTGATTTTTGATCGATTTGTTCTTCTGATCTTCAAAATGTTCATGTGAAAAACTCAAAATTCTATATGTTTTGCTTTGAACTGGTTTAATCGAGTGTTTTTATGTGATTACTTGCTGTTTTCGATCAATTATCTGAGTTTAATTTGAGAATTCAAGTGTTTTTGATCAAATTTTACTGTATTTGTAAAGTTTACGAATAAAAATCCAGTTTACGAACAGAAACTTTACGATCAAAGCTTTATAGTTTACGGTCAAAGCATTTAAGTTGCCGGTCAACCAGAGGTTTACGAAAGATTTTCAATCGTAAACCTTGTTTACGATCTCAACAGTGTGAAGGTTTACGAAAGCTTTCCAACCGTAAACTTTACTTTACGAAGTTACTGTTTACGAATACTTTTCAATCGTAAACTTTACTTTACGAAGTTATTGTTTATGAATACTTTTCAATCGTAAACCTTACTTTACGAAGTTACTGTTTTCAAATACTTTTCATTCGTAAACTATCTCAAGGCACTGTTTACGAATATATCTCATTCGTAAACTATAAAGGTTTACGAATCACAAAATTTTATGGTCAAATACTGCCCGTAAACCTAAAAGACCCGTAAACATTTGAAAAGGTTTTCGGTAGCAAAAAAGTCCTAAAATTTTTTTGCTACGACGAGATTTTTTTTAGTACCTACTTTTCAAAGGTTTTCCGAGGCTTAGGAAAATTTTTGGGTAAAGGAAATTTTATTGTCCGGTAAAATTTTTCAGTACAAAAATTCATTCTCGGTAAATTTTTTTTCGTGTAAATCATTTTAAAATCATTTACGAAAACCTTTTCATACAAACTTAGACCCGTAAACCTTTTATCTGAGACACACAAACATAGACTTTACTTTACAGAACTTATAGTTTACAGCTCTAAATCATCCGTAAACCACTACATTGGCAAATCTATTTGTTTGCGTCTCTTTTTCATCCGCAAAAGTAAACCTAAACTTTGATGTGCTGAAAAGTTTAAAATCTTAACTGAAACTTAAAGTTTGCGGTCTATTTCTACACATCAAATATAAACGGAATCGAAAACATTAACCAAACTTAAAATCAATTCTAAAACATGTCAACGATCATATACATCCAACATTTTTTTTTTACCAAAATCAAAATCCAACATTCTTTATAGAATTTAATTACCCACATTAGTTGATCTTAAATTTCAAATTCCATATCTGAGCTAAAAAGATTAAAATGGATTATTATATATATGATCAACAAATGTATGAACTTCATAAACAATTATCTAGTTCATTTCCCTCAACAAGCTCAAAAATTTCAAGCTCAAAAATTTCAAGCTCAAAAATTGAGAGAATACCATCTGAAACTATAAATACTAGTACCTCTCACGAACAAAAGATTATAAAAGAGCTAGAAGATAGACTAGCAAATAATGAACGTGTCCTAAGAAAACACCTACTAGAAGAAGCAAATCTTGGGATACAACTACAATTAGGAAATGAAAAAATAGCTAGTTTAAAGCTTAAGGCAGAAAAGGATGGATCGAACATACATGAACTTACAAAAAGTTTGTCTGCCTACAAAGAAGAAAATAAAAATTATCAAGCTCAAAGTAAAGGTCTTTCTGAAGAACGCACTAGATTACACTCTAATACGCTGCGCCAGATCAAATACGCTGCATCGCACGACCTTCAAATGGCGCTTGAAAGAAACCTAAAGAAGGTGAATCTCACAAAGCCCTCCTTCGAAAGCCCCGAATCTGAAGATTTCAGTGAAGGCCATATCTTTGATGGAGAAGATCCATCAATGGTCTACATCAACTTTAAGGGCAACAAGAGGTTGATGAAGACGTCGGAAATTTCAAAATTCTCCGACGGAACCCTCCTGATATTACGAGACAAGTTGAAAAGAATTTTGGAGGGGTTAAATGCTGAGGAGTATGAAGTCCAAGCCAAGTTCCAAAAAATGATAGAGATAATATCTGACAAGCTTGGACATCGTAGATGGATACGAGTAGGGGTGGGCATTCGGTTTCGGATTTTCGGGTTTTACCCGATCCGATCGGGTTCGGATAGTTTGGATCGGATAGTTCGGTTATTTTGTCGGGTATCGGGTAATCAGATACCCGATATTTTTTGATCGAGTCGGATATCGGGTAGTATTTGCTCCGATGGGGTAATTCGGGTACCCGACAATTTTTTTTATTTTTTTTATTTTTTTATTTTTTTAGTTGCATTATAAATTTAAATATAAAAAAATACAACTACATATTAGAATATATATATATATATATATATATATATTTAATTTGTGTGATGTTTAAGTTTTAAAAAAATAATTAAACCTAACCTTGTGGACAAGAAAGAAGTTGATGAATATCATGAACAATATAGGGATAATATGCATACGATTCTTAGGGTTTTTTTTTCCCCGAAATATGCATATGATTTTTGATAAGTTATACAAGGACTTTGTAATCGGGTAGCATCATGTTTTTCTGCAACTTATTATATATAACAATGTTGAGCTTTGAGAGTCAAGTAATAACGGTTTGTGCCCGAATCAACTTACATCTCCAAAATTGCTTCGTGTTATAGGTGCAAGCAGAGAAAATATGGACATATTTAAAAGCATAGTAGAAGAATGTTTGCTAATTAACTATTCAGATATTGATGTTCATGTAATGGGTTATCTGTGTCTGTTATTGTGCTAAAACAATGTGTGGTAATGAATTTTTTTCTTACAAAAAAAATAAAATAAAAATGAAAAAGCTTAACTTCGGGTATCCGAACTATCCGAGGTCGGGTACTCGAACCCGATAAGTATCCGATTGGCGGGTACCCGATATTTTTTGTGTCGGGTTCGGGTAGTAAAATATATAACCGAAATCCGAACTACCCGAACTCGAAATATCCGAAACCAGAAAACCCGATCCGACGCCCACCCCTAGATACGAGCGTACGAGTACAAATTAGGATTCAGAAGATCCGTCTACGAGCTGGTGAGACCCAAGAAGAAGAAGACGTCTAAGCAAAAAGGACACTAAGGGGGAGATTGTTAGGAATCTTTTGTAGTGTCCTTTGATAATTATAAGTCTTGGGTCTATTTTGTAATTAGTGGTTTTGGGACTAGTTTGGGATTTTGTAATAGTTTTGGTAAGAGCCTTAATATACCAACAAATGTGGTATATAAGGCTCAATTTGCCCTTCTAGGGTTTTTTATCAAAAGAAATTCAAAGCTAGCCACCTTGTACTTTCAAAAGTAAGAAACACACACTTTCACACACACTACAGGTGTAGCTCGAGTTTTAGGTTTAATCCATTCTTTTGATCCTTGTTTGGTAACAAACGGACCAACAAGTGGTGAACCCGACGTGGTAACAAAAAGACAGAGCACGACGCTACAACCCCCGACGCAGCAGCTCACCCAAACCACCACCACTTAAAAGGGGGCTTCTTCATCTAAAAAAGAAGCTTCCTCACCAGCCCACACTACCCCAGCTACTACAAGCCTCTCATCACCTCAATCTTCAGCGTGTTGTAGCCCAACTTGAATTCGGGGTTCTGGAGGGTGCCTATCATCTGGAAAGTTCCGACCATCCTGTCGATGTCTTCTGATCTGAGATAGGCGAGATCTGCTTCATTTAGCTCTTCCACCGTTCCATCATGTCTTTGAATTTGGTAGATAGGGAAGGCTATGGAGCAGAATAAATCCGTCCGAACACCCATCATCTTCGAAATCCTTGGCCTCATCTTCTCTTCTCTTCGGAGAGCCTCCAGGTCATTTCCTTTTCCTTCGAACATGAGTCTTCGACGGAGGCTTAGCATGTACAGGTTGGCTTTTTGCTCCGAGAGATGAGTCATTCCTCTCAATTCCAGCTCATTGAGTTTCTTCAGACGATCCTCTTTCCTCCAGATTCTCTTACGAATCTCTTCTTGGAATGGTGCCACGATCTTAGCATTCCTACAAGGTAGGTTGAGGTCATCTCCAATTCTCAACTTCATTGGAGGATCGTCTGCATCCATCACTCTATGTCGGAGAAGCTCGGGAAGTTCTGGTATCTCGGCGTTGTACTCTTCGCCTTCCTCGAGTTCCTCTTCCTCGATCCGAACTAAACTTATGGCCGCCTTCTTCAGGAAGTGTCTAGCATTTTCCATTAAGCTCTTGGTTAGTTCGGGAGTGGTCGGTTGACTCAGCCAGTCTTCATTGAGGATGTATCTCTCAACCGCATCATGAGGGTTGTAGAGTTCTTCGATTATCCTTGGCTCGTCAACTGATGGACTTTGGATGGTGGCTGGTTGATGAGGCAAGGGTGGGCTTTTTCTGGCTGAGGATTGAGGTGATGAGAGGCTTGTAGTAGCTGGGGTAGTGTGGGCTGGTGAGGAAGCTTCTTTTTTAGATGAAGAAGCCCCATTTTGGGTGGTGGTGGTTTGGGTGAGCTGCTGCGTCGGGGGTTGTAGCGTCGTGCTCTGTCTTTTCTCCCCCTCGGGATGACCCTCATCTTCTGGGTCATCGCGTGGTCTAGCCGACGCCTCCGCCTCGCCACGACATGAGAGCGGTGTCTCAAGCCGACGTTTGATTTCCAGCTCCCGCTCGTTCAGATGGGTGGCGCTCTGATGCCGGGCCAATAGGATGTCGTGGAGTTCTTCGGCTGGAACATCCCATGGGCCGGGTTCTGCAGTTGGTGCTGGCGTTTCGGGCGGCGGTGACGCAGCAGGGTCTTCGGCGGGGATCGGGGTCTTGCCATTGTCTCGAGACGAGCCTTCCAGTGCTTGGTAGACTTTGGTTAGGATTTGGTCTTCTAACGTCTTGCCAAAGTCTTGTAGTCGTGTCTCGAGGGCGGTCGCCGTCACGAACGGGGAAAATGACGAGACGGAGCCACGAAGGCATTCCGTCGTCATGATAATCGAGGTGCCGGGGCCACTAAGGCTCACCGTTGGCATTGAAACCGAGATAGACTCGGTTCGATGGCCCATAGTAGCGATAGTGATGTTGGCTGCTGAGGGACTTCCGCTTTGTCCCTGACTGGTATCCAGCCAGGAGACATCGAAGAGTGCTCTGGCCAGATCACCAAGATCTGTCGGTGCAGAGAAAGGTGTATGTGTCCTAGAAAATGGAAATAATCTGGGTGGTGAGGACACTAGACCGAATGTGTTAAAAAAAGGTGTAGTCTGAGGCGAGGGACCGCTTTCAACATCAACCTCCTCCGAGCGAGGATGTGATGGCATACGTGGCTCGTCGTGCGCAATTGAAACAACCATCTGTTGAGAGATGGTTGAGTGGCTAGGCTCGGTTAGGTGCGCGGTTGGACCCGATGCCGCGACTTCTACTCGGGAAATGACAAGGTCGTCTCCTGTACCTAAGGGTTCGGTCCGGGTGATTTATGGACTGATGGGCGGAGGAGTTCGATCGCTACGTTGTTGGCGGCTTACGTCATCCCACTTGGACGTTTTCTTCAGTTTGCGAGCGGGGGATGCGGCGCTTCCTAGACCTAGACTTGAGGCTGCAGGTTGGCTAATTCCCGGGTTAGGTCCAACTGGGATTTGTTGGACCATAGGAATGTTTTCAGTCGCGTGCTCTCGAAGGTAGGCATCGACGATTGGATGGTTGGAGTCGGCTAGCCTCAGCAAGTCGTCTGGGATAGCCATTGCTTCTCTATCGAATTTTGCCTTTGAGGATTGGAGAGAGCCGAGCTTTGGCGGTTGGTAGCCTTCAGAAGGGTCCCGTCTCTCAATCTCGGGAAGCGTGTCCATGAAGTGCCTGACGAAGACCGGGAACCACCGTAGATATGGCAGAACTTTCTTTGTTAATGGGAGGTCCCGTTTTCGTAGTTGGTCCAGGAGGTCCGCCCATATTAGTTGGACGACATCGTATCGTTTGTTGAATATGACGCCGTGGAAGATTAGGAGAATGTTGTGGTTGCATCTGTCGGGACCACTGTGTTTTGGTGAGAGGCATTTGTTGATTATAAGAAAGAGGGTCCGCCAAGGTTGGGGAATGTCCTTGGCGGTGAAGTCTGGAAGGTGGATGTTGTTATGGGCATTTGGTTTGTATCCCATGAAGAGGAAATCTCGTTTGAGGTCCTCTTCACAGGGGTGAGGGTCGACGTTTATGGTGAAGGGTAGGTTGAAGAGGGATCGGATGAGATTTTGGGTGAGAGCAACTGGGGTTCGGTCGATTTGGGTTGTGAGTGTTGATGGATTTGGTCTTGGTGTGGGATTTGATAGAGTGTCCCAGAATTGTTGAACGTACTCTTCTGGGACGAACTTTGTTATGGTGAGTGCGGTGTTGAGAGGGTGGTTGCGTAGGATATGGAGGATGATGGGATCAGGACAGCTTGCCGTCTCAAAATCGAGTTGAAGGTTGTTTGGGAGACGTGGGGCCCAGTTTACTTGTGGGAATATCTCGTCAATCGTACGCACCATTTTTGTTCTGAAAAGATAAGAAAAGCTGTTAGCGCATATAATTAACTTAATATGGCCCGATTTCGTCTCAGAGTCCAAAAGAAAAGATAAGTTTAAGCAGAGACTATGAGATTTGGACTTTAGACAAAAATTTTCGTACTTAGTAATATTTTGGACTTAGTGAAAATTTTCGAATTGACTAAAAAAGACGATTTTTGGACTTAGAGGAAAAATGACTTAGCATATTTGCGATTCATTGATAAAATCGGGAAAATCAGCGGCGAATTCGTTTTTAAAATCCGGGCAAGTCAATTTTCGCCTAAGTATAATTCGGGCAAGTCAATTTTCGCTTAAGTATAATCGGGCAAGTTCGAAAATCGGGTAAGCATCTGATTTTCAGTCAAAAAGTCAAACAGTCAACATGTCAATGAAAAGTCGTCTCCGATTTTAAGTGCAGATTCGGGTAATGAAAATCGGGTATAATTTGGGCGAAATAAAGTGTTTGAAATTCGGGTAGATTTAGAGATCATCTACAGTGAAAATTCACCGAGTTAAAAATCGGGTAAATGAATTTTGGCGAAAAAACACTGTGAGTCTACAGTGGATTTTCGGGTAGAAATTTGAATTTCTCCCGAAAATCGTCCGAATGTCGAAGTCTCTTTTGCTGAAATCTGCAGAAATCAAAGGAAAACAACATAAAATATGCAGAAATGAGTTCGTTCTTACCAAATAGGAGTGGGTAAATGCAGGAATTTTGAAGAAAAATGATTTGGGATCGAGAATCGATAGCTTTTATTTTGAAATCGGGGAGTTTTTTCGTGTCGTACTTCGTAAGATTCGGGGAGTTTTTGGGAATGAATGTTGAAATTCGGGCGCTTCTGCATATTTAATGCTTTCGGGTGTTTGAAAATTCGGGCAGAAATGAGGAAAATTCGCCGTGTCAAAATTCGGACAAAAATTACTGTGTAAGTGAAGCCCGAAAAGTTAAAGATGGCCCGAAAAGTATTTTTTTTTTACCCGAAAATCAGTATTTTCAAAGTTTCAAAATGCTTAATGATATGCAAATTTTTTGTACTGAACATTTTGAAAATTCCAAACTCCCCCTCAATTTACGCCTATCTGTCAAACACTCCCCCTGAATAAATTAAAGAAACTCCCCATCAATTTATGCACACTACGAAAACATAAAAGAATTAATGAAAATCATGAATGGCATCTATGTACACTATATAAGGTTCTTGGAGGCACAATCGATTATGGATCCCGATTCAACATGCCCAACTTAGCCACGAGGAATTGGAATCGTTTCTCATCCAATGCTTTCGTGAATAGGTCAGCAAGTTGAAGTTCGGTGTTTACGAAATGCATTTCGATTGTGCCTTGCTCCACATGTTCCTTAATAAAGTGATACCTAATGTCTATATGTTTTGTGCGTGAATGATGTACGGGATTGTAAGTTATAGCTATTGCACTCTTAGAGTCGCTAAAAATGGGAATGTTATTAAGTAAAATGCCAAAATCTCGTAACTGGGTTCTCATCCACAAAATTTGCGAACAACAACTCGCAGCGGCGACATATTCTGCCTCTGCCGTAGAAGTTGATACGCATTTTTGCTTTTGAGATGACCAGCTTACGAGTTTACCCCCTAGAAATTGAGCGGTTCCGGAGGTGCTTTTTCTGTCCAGCTTGCATCCCGCATAATCTGCATCCGTGTAGCCAACAAGACGGAAGTCTGAGTCCTTGGGGTACCATAGGCCGAGGTTTGGGGTTCCTCTGAGGTAATTGAAGATCCTCTTTACTGTCAGCATGTGGGATTCCTTTGGATCAGCTTGAAATCGGGCGCACAGACATGTCGCGAACATAATATCTGGGCGACTGGACGTGAGGTAGAGTAATGATCCTATCATGCCTCGATACATGGTTTGGTTGATGGGTTTCCCTGAGGTATCTGCATCTAGTTTGCATGATGGAGACATAGGAGTACTGGCAGTGTTGGAGTTGTCCAAGCTGTATTTCTTGAGGATGTCATGAACGTACTTGGACTGGTTGATGAAGATTCCATCATCGAGTTGTTTGACTTGAAGGCCTAAGGAGAAACTTAGCTCTCCCATCAAACTCATTTCGAACTTTTGCATCATCAAATCTCCAAAGTTTCTGCAGAGTCTTGCGTCCGTCGAGCCAAAGATAATGTCGTTGACATATATCTGTACTAGCATAATATCTGATCCGCTTCTTTTGGTGAAGAGAGTCGTGTCGATTTTCCCTTTCGTGAAACCGGAGGAAATAAGGAAATCAGAGAGGACCTCGTACCAAGCTCGAGGTGTTTGTTTGAGGCCATACAGAGCTTTGTCCAACTGGTACACGTAGTCGGGGTTGTCTCTGCTCACAAAACCTTCAGGCTGAGAAACGAAAACTTCTTCCTTCAATATTCCATTGAGGAAGGCTGTTTTGACGTCCATTTGATATACGGTGAGGTTTTTGTGCGCGGCAAAGGCTAGGAAGATCCTGATGGCTTCAATTCTGGCGACAGGTGCGTAGGTCTCGTCGTAGTCGATTCCTTCTTGTTGATTGTATCCTTTTGCCACAAGTCTTGCCTTATTCCTGATCACGACCCCTTGTTCATCCTTCTTGTTTTTGAAGACCCACTTATTACCAATAATGGTTTTCCCTTGCGGTCTAGGTACTAGTTTCCAGACATTCATCCTTTTTTTTTTTTGGTAAATCGGTCATATCATAGCAGAAGAAAGAAACAAATGTACAACGCAGCCACCAAGAGACAGGCCTCAAGGTAGCCATAGGCAGCATACTGCCAAAACAAGCATCCTGAAAAGAAACATGAGAAGGATGCACTCAACACTGCCCAAACATGAACCAAACAGACACTGGTCACGTCAAAAACAAGCCCAACCAAAGAGCACACAAACAACCACCACAAAGGCAATCAATCAACAGTCAGCAGAAAGCCACAAGAAGTCAGACATGAGAAGAAGCGACTACCAAGCCACACGCCAAAGGCGGCGAACAGCACAGGTCTGCAACGCCCACTTCGAAGGAAGTGAAGAAAGCCTCAGTGAAGCAGTATGAACCACCACATGGACAAGCTGCTCAGGAGTTCCACAAGTCCCCTCCCAGCATCTCCTGTTGCGTTCATGCCAGATGTGATAGACAAGAGACGCAAACAAGTGACGCGAAGCAAGGTGGCAGAGGTGACGACCACGCCAACGCCTCGAGGCCCAAGCAATACCCAAGCTCCACCTCCGGTGTGGCCAGCTCCACCTAGTCATGTGACGAAGAAGCTGCACGCACCGTCTCGAGAACTGACAATCAAAGAAAAGGTGCGAGCACGACTCCACAACCAATGAATCACAAAGGAAACAATGCATCGACTGAGCTGCAGACGCAACCCACGGCTTATCCCTAGTAGCAAGCCTATCACGAATAGCCAACCAAAGGATGAAATCGAACCGAGGAACCTTCAGCGGGCCCCCAAAGAGGGCAGCCCACTGGACAGGTGATCGCCTTGTCCTGATCGCATCCCGAGCCGAGCCAGAAGAAAACTTGCCGCTCGAGCAGCCCATCCAGCGAAAAGAGTCCACATCAATCGGGAAACACTGGGGGAGATCAATGTGGAACTCCATGTATTCAGTCGAAGTCTGAGCTGGCCAAGACCACCCCGAAGAGGAAATAACCGTGCTCAGACGCGCATCAATAGGAATACCCATCACCAAAGGTCCACGAGGGAATCTACTCACCAAAGAGTTAGTGTATCCAAACCCAAATATCACTCCCATTCCCGACCCTAAACTGAATCAGCGGTCGGATCTCACAACGTAACTTGAGAAGCTTCCTCCAACTCCACGAAGCATTCGCCGCAGGCGTACACTGCCAGAACGACCTACGGTGGAGCCTCTCATGATACAGCCAGGTAACCCAAACAGACTCAGGATCGCGAGTGATAATACTCCATATGTTCTTCATCATAAGGGCCTTGTTATCCAACTCAATAGGTCGGATACCAAGGCCACCTTCCTCAACCGGCAAGCACACCTCCTCCCACGCCACCTTAGCAGCCGAGCCAGCCCATAAGAAGGAACAAAATCTCTGCTCAATAGCCCTGATGACGCCCTTGGGCAGCAAGAACACCCCCGTCCAGTAGAGATAAAGAGCCCCCAAAACCGAACGAATAAGCTGAACACGTCCCGCATAAGAGAGGGACTTGTTCAGCCAAGTGCCAATCCGCTGCTCCACCTTCTGAAGTAAAGGAGCACAGTCCGCCTTAGTGAGCCTAGTCGTGATCAGTGGGACGCCAAGAAATCGCACAGGCAAGGAGCCCAGAGAGAAGCCCAAAAGTGCCTGAAAAGAGGTAGTTAAAGACTTCGCTATTGTGAGGATTAGCCGCAAGACCAGAAAGCGAAGTAAAGCAAGTCAAAGCTGTCTGAAGAACACCCACCGAGTGCATATCAGCGTGACAGAACAGCAACAGATCATCAGCAAACGTCAACGTAGTCAATGCCGACTTCTCACACCGCCAATGAAATCGAAAAAGGGGATCAGCCTTAACAAAGTAACTCACAATGCCATGCAGCACCTCCATAACAAGCGTGAAAAGATACGGCGAAAGAGGATCTCCCTGCCTAAGACCCTGCTTGCCAGCAAAGAACCCCTCGGGACTACTATTGATGTTAATCGAAAAACATGTAGTAGTCACACAGCTACGAATCCACCCAATAAAAACTGCAGGGAAGCCCATACATTCAAGCACATCCAAGAGAAAGCTCCACTCAACCTTATCATGTGCCTTGGCCAAGTCGACCTTGAGTGCAATACGAGGGGGCTTATCGCGACTCAAGTAGCCATAACAAATCTCCTGGGCAAGGAGAATGTTATCCCCAATACGCCTGCCAGGGATGAAGGCGGTCTGCGAAGGGTGAACCAGCTTGGACAGCAGTGGCCGAACCCTATTAGCAATGATCTTGGCAATGATCTTATACAAGACATTACAACAAGAGATCGGCCGGTAATCAGCTACCTGCCTAGGCGAGTCCCTCTTCGGAATAAGAGTGATAAGGGTGCTATTCACACCCTTAAGGAGATGACCAGTCGTGAAAAACTCGTGCACAGCCGCCGTCACATCCTCCCCAATAATCGTCCAAGCTGCCTTAAAGAAGGCAGCAGTGTACCCGTCCGGTCCAGGCGCCTTCTCATCAGCCATAAGGAACACCACATCGCGAATCTCGTGGTCCTCCACCAGCCTCACAAGCGAGGAAGCCTCCTCCGGCGAAATGGTGCTCGAGATGTACCGTCTAACATCCTCAGCCTCCACAGGACTAGCCCGAGCAGATTGCCCAAGGATCTGCTGATAGTAGCGTATAAGCTCGTCCCGAATCTGATCCTCCCCCTCCACCACCAGTCCATCATCATCTTCAAGAGTAAAAATGCGATTGGCTGCTCGTCGCATCTGAACCTTCTTGAAGAAGAAGGTCGTACACTGATCACCATCTGAGACAGCGCCAAATGCTCCATCTCCACAGCCCGCGCAAAAAGAGTCCGACAAAAAGTCACAAGATCAATGAGCAGATCTTCCTCAGGGAACTATGAGGAGAGGGTCTGAGCAACCTCCAAGAACAGCCGTGCCTCCTCCACATTCCTAGCAAGATTCCCCTTCTGTCGACGAAGCTCCCTCAGGGGCTGTTTTAAGCCCCTAAGCTTCTGGGTAACCGAGTAGATATGGGTACCACGCATTCTAGCCTTCCAACCCCTATCGACCAGCTCCAAAAAGCGGGTATCCTTAGTGAGGAAGTTGTCAAACCTGAAGCAGGACTTCCTGACAAACCCTCCGTCGCCTTCCAGGACCAAAGGTGAATGATCCAAAGTCCCAGGAAGGCAGCTACGATACCGAACAAGGGGAAACCTAGCAAACCAGGTAGGGTTTCCGACAATGCGATCAAGCCACCTCCAAATGCCCATCCCAGCGCGCTGCTGATTGTACCAAGTGAAGAACTGGCCAATCATAGGAAGGGTAGAAAGGTTGGCAGAAGTAAGGCCCGAACTAAACTCCATGCAGTCAGCAACACCAGGTGAACCCCCTCTAGCCTCATTAGCCTCCAAGACGGCATTGAAGTCCCCCATCAAGACCCACGGGACCTCAGAGCGCACCTCTGCAGAAGCAATCAACTCCTCCCACAGGACCGCACTCTCCTCCCTCGTGTTCTTCCCATAGACAAAAGTAACAAAGAAGGTAGAAAGGTCAGCCAGCGAATGCACCTTGCAGTGAATTGCTTGTGCCGAACACCCTTCCACCGAGACGTGCAGAAAGGAAGCATCCCAGCCAACCCAAATACGGTTTCCAGGACCTGCTTCATAATCAAAAAACCACTGCCAAGTGTCCCGAACCCGAGCCGAAATCATGGCAGCGTTATGAGCAGCCACCCTAGTCTTAACCAACCCAACCAAACGAAGAGTATGCCGGGAAATAAAGTCGCGGACTGCCCGGCCGTGCTCCCACTTGTTCAGTCTGTGCACATTCCAGACACCGGCTGCAATGCTATCAGGGCCCTGAGGTGCAAAAGAGTTATCCTCCCCAACAACCTGGAGGATAGAGAAAGGATTCCGTTGGTCCGACTACAAGACCTCTACATCGGCATCCTGACTCGCCTTAGTGAAGGACGAACTCGGCAAATCTCTAATTGCGTCTCGATCACCCTCCCCAATCCTCTGAGAGTCCACAACTTGCTTCCCCTTATCCTTCCATCTCTTACGCTCAGTCGCTCTCCATCCCGTATCCCCCTTGCCCTTATGCGCCACCTCCTTCTGAGCTTTATGCACTTCTCTCCTGCCATTGGGCTGAGGCTTACTCCCTGCTGGCCTAGAACGACAAGTGGTGTCCTTAGGGCAGGTCTCAACAGAATGACCAATGAGCTGGCATATCGAGCACTTCGGGGGTCGCCACTCATACTCCACCGAGACCCTAACATGGCCTGTTGATCCCCCACAGTGAGAAGGAACCCTAATATTGAAATGCTCAATATAGGGTTCAGACACTTTCTTCATCACACAGACCCGTGCGAAGTCGATACGGGTCATGGAAGTGGTGATGGAGTCTGTGAAAAGAGGTCTTCCAACCGCGCTAGCAACGATGCCAAGACCCTCCTGCGTCCAAAATTCACTTGGCACGTTCCAAAGCTTAACCCAGACCGGTATCTCCTCAGGTTCCTTCTTGTCGAAGGACATACCCGGCCTCCACGTCTCCAGAAATAAGGGTTGTCCCTGCAGGAGCCAAGGACCCCCTTTGAGCACGACGTTCATTGCCTCAGCTGAAGCAAATCGAAACCGAAAGAATCCATTGCTCGTCGCTCGAACCTCCACCACCTGTTCCCAAGTCGAACGTGCAAACTTTTCCACATGTGGAAAGTAAGGGCGTCTCCCAAGGAAGTATCCCACCAATTTGTTTTCCCACCTAGCCAACCCCTTCTTAGCAACCTCCCATGAGGGGCAAACTTCGACAACCCCATCAACCATCAAAGGGGGAGTAAAAGCCAGCGAGATTCGCTGGCCCGCACTAACAGATCTACTCGCATGCCTCGGACCCTCAATGGTCGCATCCCGAAAAGACCGAGTATGATGCTGTCTCGGCGACCCACCTTGTCTAGCCGCCTCCTTAAGCCCCGGGGCAGTCCCATGCACCACCACCTCCCACTGGTTCGGCTCCAAAACAGCCCCTTGTCTAACCTCTCTCCCAGAATCAAGGGTTCTCAAAGGTCCAGAGCTAGCCCCATGCATCATGTCATCATGTGTGCTCTTCTC
Organism: Lindernia subracemosa; assembly: GCA_028392965.1. Taxonomy (NCBI): domain Eukaryota; kingdom Viridiplantae; phylum Streptophyta; class Magnoliopsida; order Lamiales; family Linderniaceae; genus Vandellia; species Vandellia subracemosa. The sequence continues at coordinate 765,686 of JAQPCC010000097.1, read as the reverse complement.
ATCAGCCTGTGAGGAACGCCCAAGAACCTCCCCCCAAAACGTCTCCAAATCCTTCTCCGACCCAATTGTTTGGATAGCATTTCTATCCCTCTTATTCCCAGTAGTAGGACGTGGACGTAAAGGCGTGCCGGGACGAACCAGCGCACATCGGTTCGACTTAATATTAGGGTCCCGAAGTGGCTGAACCGTCCTCCACCCAGCCCTAGGCATGTGCCTATCAGCAACCACCGCAGCCTCGCGAGTCCCATTCATCTCAGCACCCTTAGCATTCGCAGCATGAGCAACACCCGGCTTAGCCACCTTCTTCGCACCCTCGGTAGCTACCCGCACCTCAGCTACGGAGCCCGCAGTGTGCTCAATAACCGCACACTCCATACCCTTTAGAGGTACCTTAGCTGCCACCTCCCTACCCGCCATAAGGCCATCCATCTCTCTTCCCACCATAGGGTTGAAAGCCACCATGGCCGATGAAGAACTTTCACCCAAAAGGCTTGTCCCGGGAAAACCCAAAACAGCTTCAAGAGAACCAGCCGTGGATCCCTCCGCCCCCACCCGCGGCCTATTCCCACCTGAAGCAACAACTCCGGCCTCCGAACAAGCCACAGAGCTGTCCAAACCAGCCATATTTTGCCTAACCGAAGAGCCATCCGCCCCATGAACCCTCTTGAGAAGGGCTTCAGAGGCAGCCACGTCAAACAACCGGTTGAAGTCCGGAATGTTACGTCCCATCGTCCTAAAATCCGGTGAGTGGGCCAAGAAGTCAGCCCCCAACGTCGATGAAGAAGCCACCGACCCACATGAAGAAGAACTCGAAGCCATGAAGGTGAAGAGACCCAAACCCTAACACCCCCGTCAAAACCCTCGCGCCACCCAGCCTCGACCTACTCCGCCGTCCCAGCTCCGCCACGAAGCCCCATAAACAACCGCAAGATCGAAGAAGAAATGCCGCCGAGAAAGAAGGAAGAAGATGAAAGGTCGCTAAGGGTTTTTGAACAAAACCGCGATCACCCAACGTTCCAACCCACCGGATCAGGCCCCTCCACCACCAGTGCCGCCCAAGCACACCAAACAACCTTCGCGCAAGTCCACCGAACCAGCTCCAGCCACTTCCATGAGCTATCACTTGGAGAAAACCCTAGAGAAGGCAAAGAGGTTGCCTTCCAAATGCCGTCTGATCCCGGCGATGGAGGCCGACAAGGACGTCGGCGGCGTCAACACGGATGATGTATGGTACGTCACTTGGATGAAGAAATGATCTTGGCCGCCGAAAAGGAAGGAAGAAGATGAAAGGTTTTTAGGGTTTGGATGAAGAGAGAAAACGCTAGAGAGAGAAAGTAGCGTTTGGATTAGGTATCATTCAACCTTTCAAATTGGCTGATTTCTTCCTGCATGGCCATAATCCAATCTGGGTCGGTAAGAGCGTCAGCTACTTTGGTTGGTTCTTTTTGACTTAGGAAACACGAGTAGAGACTTTCATTGATCGTTGAAGCCCGAGTTGTGACACCGCTTGAGGGATCCCCAATAATTTGCAAATTCGGATGAGCCCGGGTCCATTTTCTTGCATGTGTTTGTGAAGATTCAGCAGTATCTTCACCCGTAGGATCTTCTGAATCTGGTGTGATTTGAGGTTCCGTGGGCTCATTAGGTTGGGATCCTATCTCTTCTGAAGATGCTCCAGCTTGAAATTCAATAAATGGAAAGGTGTCGGCTTCTGAGCTAGCAATGATGTCTGTGTCAGTTGTCGGTTCAGTATCGTCTCCGATGTGAAGATTTTCCATTGTTAGAGGCGAGCTATCATTGATTGGGGCTTCAAAAGGAATAGTAGGTGTGGGTAGCGGAGGTCTTGGGCACAGGTGCTCAAACAGCAGATCAAGATCCTCGTCGCTAGAGGTATGTGTCTTTGCAGACGGGCCCACTGAGGAGGTGCTGGGTTGATCTTTAGTCAACTCTCGTAGAAGTCCGGGTTCTGGACTAATTGGTATAGAAGCCACTTGATTTTCGTCAAACGTGACGTTGATGCTTTCCATGATAGTCCTTCTCTCTTTTAGGTATACTCGATAGGCCTTAGAGTTTGTCGAGTATCCTACAAGTACGCCCTCGAATGCCTTCGGGTCAAATTTGCCTCTATTTTCTCGTTCGTTGGCAACATAGCACTTGCATCCGAAGACTCTGAGGAATGAGACGTCTGGCACTCTGCGGTTTATCATCTCGTATGGAGTTCGGTTGAATCTCTTGTGAAGCGATGCACGATTCTGAGTGAAGCATGCTGTGTTTAGTGCTTCAGCCCACAAGAAGTGTGGTAGTCCAGAGTGGATTAGGAGAGTTCTTGTTGCCTCAACCAGGGGCCTATTTTTGCGCTCGACAACACCATTTTGTTGGGGTGTCTTCGCTGCTGAGAACTGTTGGGTGATACCTAGCGATGCATAAAAATCGTTGAGTTTCCTGTTCTTAAATTCAGTCCCATTGTCAGTTCTGATTATCTGGATGTTTAGCTGGTAGAGGTTCTGGACTATCTTCACAAATTCGATAATAAAATCTGCTGTTTCATCTTTCGTTCGGAGAAACTTGGTCCAAGCGAAGCGCGAGAATTCGTCCACTATCACCAAGACATATCTTCGTCCATTGATAGTCTGAGTGCGCATTGGTCCGCACAAGTCCATATGAATAAGCTCAAGAGGTCTTGTGGTCGAAGCTGTGTGTTTGGTGTGATGGGATGCTTTCCTCATTTTTCCCATTTCGCACGCCGAGCAAAGATGCTCTTTGTGATATCTGAATGAGGGAAGTCCTTTGACCAAGTTGTCTGAGCGGAGCTTGTTCAGATCCTTGAAGTTGAGATGTGAGAGCCGCTGATGCCAAAGATCATTCTGATGCAGAGATGCGCGAGAGATGAGGCAGGTTGGTCGTATTGTCTTCAGGTCGATGGAGTAGAGATTTGTCTTTCTGTGACCAGTGAGCAGCTTTGACCCTTTATCATCGATAACGATGCACTTGTTGGATTCGAAGAGAACTTGAAATCCTTTGTCACAGAAATGTCCGATGCTGAATAGATTGTAGCTTAGCCCCTCGACATACGATACTCCCTTGATGGTGAGTCTGTCATGGATAAGATTGCCTGTTCCTAGCATAGGTGCAGAGTCGCCGTTTCCGAAGTATACCTTTCCGAGATAGCCCTCGGTGAAGTTGCTCAACAGTTCTTTATTTCCAGTCATGTGTGAGGAGCAACCTGAGTCTAAGTACCATACATGACGGACCTGCAAGATAAATTAGGTTAGCTTACGAACCTGTTTGAGGACGGGTTCAGTAGTCACGGCAGAAAATGGATCCAATAGTATTGATGTTATATTGTGTATCAAGTCGGTTTGATTGATGATTGACTTAGGGACCCAGACTTGATTATTGGCTATTTGGTGCAGTAAACACTTAGGAATCCATAGTTGCTTTCGTTTGTGCTCTTTATTCTGTTTGTTTTTGTTCTCATTTTCGGGTGTGGCTTATCTCTTCCTTTTTGTTTTTCGCGATGGCCTTTGTTGTGTGGGTGATACGGGATTGGAGAGGGAGGAAGTGATAGTATGCGCCTTTTTTTTTTGGGGAATCGGTCATATCATAACAGAAGAGAAAAAAATGAATGTACAAAGCAGCAATCACGAGACATGCCTCGAGAAAACCACAGGCAGCAAACTGCCAGAACAAGCACCCTGCTGAGCAATCAAAAGGCCAGCAGAGCGAAACAGAAACAACAACAACCAATCAAGCCTCGAAAAGCACAAAACAAGGACACAACCAAACTACCAAGCAACACGCCAAAGTCGCCGAACAGCACAGGTCTGCAACTCCCACTTCGAATGAAGCGTGGAGAGTCTCAGCACAGCAGTGTGAACCACCGCCTGGGCAAGCTGCTCCGGCGTCCCAATGATCCCCTCCCAGCATCTCTTGTTGCGTTCCCGCCAAATATGGTAAACAGAGAGGCAAGCAGATGGCGAAAGGTGAGGTGACAGAGATGACGACCCCTCCAGCGCCTCGAAGCCCAAGCAATACCCAAGCTCCAGTTCTGGTACGGCCATCCCAACGGGTCTTGTACCTCAGCACCTGCACACAACGCCTCGAGAACTGGCACTCAAAGAATAAATGTGAGATCGTCTCCACCTCCAACGAGTCACACAAACAGCAATGCATCGTCTGGGCAACAGCCGCAACCCAAGGTTTATCCCTAGTAGCAAGCCGATCCCGAATCGCTAACCAAAGGATAAACTCAAAACGAGGGACCTTCAGCGGTCCTCCAAAGAGGGCAGCCCACTGAACCCGAATACGCCTACTCCGAATCGACTCGCGAGCCGAGGCAGTAGAGAACTTACCATCCGAAGTGCCCAACCAGCGGTAGGAATCAGCATCAGTGGGGGAACAGTGGGGCAGATGAGGATGAAACTCTAAATATTCCGTCGAGGTCTGCGCCGGCCAGTGCCACCCCGAAGAGGAAATAACAGAACTCAGGCGTGCATCAATGGGAATACCCATAACCAACGGCCCCCGAGGAATGATTGTAATGAGAACGTGGCACTCGAGAACTCAGTATGCGCCTTTTTGCGAGATTGATTGTAATGAGAACGTGGAAATGCATCAAAATAGTTCGGACAATTCCTAGGAGTTGTGGTGGAAAATAGAGAATTACAGTCTGCGATATTACAAGACAATCGCTTAGGAAAGTTAAAACAGTTAGAAACTGGAGAGACAGGCTTTGAAGGTAGCTTCTTCTTCTGAACCCAGAGATTTGTTGTCTTCACTCGTTCCGGAGCGACCTTTGTCTTTCTGTCTCTCAAATTTTTGCCTGTTGCCATAAGCTTAACAGAGTCAGTACAAGTGATTAAGTGAGACGGAGGAGACTTGATTTCTGTACTCTTATCTACATACATAGAGGTTTTGGGGACAGAATTAGAAGTGGAAGGTTTGTGAACATCAGGAAAGTTTTCAAGAGTGTAAATTTTACTTAAGAGAATGGTTCTTTCTTCCAAAAATGCTTTCCTTTTAGATTCCAGAGAAGCAGTTAGATCGCCTATTTTGCGAATTATTTCTGGAATGTAGATGGATGAATAAATAGGTTTGGCCTGTTCGGAAGTGCTTTCCTGGTTTTCGGGACCGAAAGGTGAGACAAAGTCTGTAGTCAACGGAATTATTCTAGTTTTATAGCTGTCGTTCAGCTCTGCATACTTAAATGCAACTTGGGCCCATTCTTTGTTTCTTCTTTTCTTATCTTCCGTCTATTCGCTTCTGATGACTCGATGAAAGGCATAAGTGTTTCCAGAGTTAGATATAGATGTCTGATGTCATATAGGGAATATACCGCATTTTTCAAAGGGTTATGTTTACTTCGGAATCCTATACCTTCACGAGGGTCGTAGAATTCTACATCCTTCGGTTGGTTGAGAAAGATGGTTTGATCGGTTTGACCTCTTTTGGTGAGGAGGTCTTCCAATTCTTTGATCTTTTTATAGAGTCTAACCCTTTCTTTGGTGATCAAGTCATATTGAGAAGAGACGTTTACGCGTTCTTCTTCGCTTTCCTTCAAACTTTTACTAACATTGCTAATCTGTTTTTCGTTATCTTCCACCTTATTTGTTAAGATTTTAGCTATGGACTCTGCATTAGCTAATGACTCCCTAAGAATAGCTATATCTTCCTGTTGCGTGTTTAGTAAGGAATAATTATTGTCGAATTTCGTTTTAGTTCTATGTAATCCCTACATTGCATGGAAAGGTTGCATGTCCTATGGTTCAATTCAGTGAAATCATTTGGGGATGGAGTGTATACCTCCGAGTCAGGGTCGGAGAGATCGGAGCCATTGGAGCTGGGGCCCACTGCTTCATCCTCCGAGTCACCGTCCTTGATCTTCACCATGAAAGCTTTCTCATCCGTCTCCTCGTCAGAAGTGTCCTCAAGCCATTCCTCTTCTTCAGCAACCAGCACAATCCCCGCATATTTCTTTTGGGAGAACTGAAGCTTTTTTTTGTAGTACTCAGAGTCTTTTAGGTCTGTAACAGTCCTTAGCAAAGTGACCTAGCATCCCACATTTGAAGCATTTCTTTGGGGCTTCAGCTTCCTTGGTCTCATGTTCCTCGGGAGCAATGGCTTTTTGTTTCATGCTGGATGTTCGTTGTTGATTGTAGGATGATGATGATTTCTTGGGAAATTTTTTGTTCATCATCTTTGACAGCATAGCCATTTGCTTCTTGAGGTCGTTGAGTTCCTCGTCAGAGCCAGAGTCAGAATCAGTGCTGTCTGAGGAGTCGGATAAGACGACTTGTTTTCCCTTAGATACTTTCGAGCTTCTGTTGGTGGATTTGTTGGTCACAAGAGCAATAGGTTCCACCTCAGTTTTTGCCTTTCATTCGTTTTTTATTTCCTTCGCGTATTCGATGTATTGAGAGAGATTGTCGTGAAGGGAATGTATGTCCATGGCATCCAGAACTTTGTTTTGTTGCTTGATCAAAACAGCAATTCTGCCCCACTCGGGTTGAAGTGTGGAGAGGAATTTGATGTTGTGTTCGAAGTTCGATCGTTGGATGTTGATTTTCCTCATCTCATTGATGATGGTGAGGAAACGAAGGTAGGTGCTTCGAAGTTCCTCCCCGTCTTTGGCTCTGAAGGAGTCATAGGCTGTGAGAGTGCTCAATCTCTTGGACAAGTTGCTGACTTCCGTCCCGACCATCATCTTTGAGACTTCGTCCCTAATCTCTTTGGCAGTGGACATGCTGTCCACCTAGATGTATACATCGTTTGGAAGGGATTGGAGGAGATAGTTTCTGGCGAGTTTGTCGGCTCTAGCTCGTACTTTTTCAGCGTCGGTGTAGCGACTGGGATGCTTGAGGGTCCTTCTCTCCAAGATTGAAGGGACTGCATTGGGCTGAGCTTCAACAACGGTCCAGAATTGGGCTGGTCCGTCGTAGATTGAAGAGAGCATATCATCGGCGAGGTCGCCGTCTTTGATTTCAATGAAATTGATGAAACGGTTTTTCTAGATGCCATATTCGCCCCATCTTAGCACGGGGGACGAATGTCAGATCCTATCGTGTAGGCGTCCATGTTGTTGTTTGGTAATGATCGTAACGTGTAGGTGATCTGCGAGATGAATAGTTAGTTTCGAACAATTGTATTTGAGAGTTTAGAAAAGTTTGTGTAAGAAATATTTGACCGAACAAGATTGGAGTTTTCCAAGTTTTTGAATCGTGATGTTAAAAGATTTAGACTTAGAAACTACTTTGAGTATTGTCAATTGACTTTCGAGTAGAAGTAAATTGAATAGGTCAAATAACGAGGGTAGTGAAATTCGAGTATTGACTTTTAGGTCAACTGTTTAGTTGAGAATTCGTGTAATGCTACTGAAAATCGAATGAGTATGGAATTCGGGTATTTTATGGCAATTGCGTCTATCTGTCCGAGAATTGTAAAATTTTCGGGCAGATACCAAGTAGAGCAGAGTTCGGGCAAGGATGAAAAGAAGATTCGTGCAAAAAGATCCGAGTTTCAAGAATCGGGTAGTCCTTGATTGAATTTTGAGAATTGAAAGTCTTGGCCGAAATTTAAAAAATCGGGTAAACTTTGATCGAAATTTGAAAATCGGGTGAACTCTGACCGAAAGTTGAAAATCGAGTGAACTTTGACCGAAAGTGCAAATTCGCCGAGAGTTTTCCAAATTCGGATGGATTTTAAAGTTTAGTTGCCCGAAAATGACTATTTTCGACTAACTTTTCGGCTCGTTGAAGATATTTGGGAAGATGAGCCGAATTTCTGGGCACTGTTACATTCATCTACCCGAAAAATACCTCTGTACCAGAAAATACGAGTTTCATACACGATTTTGACTCAAATCTTACTCAAACTTGGCTGAAATCGATTTAAAAGAGTAGAGAAACACTCAAGAACAATTTATCAAGTCCCTAAGGGCACACGAAAACAACAAGAAGAGCTCAAAATCACCCGAAAAGGACAAAAAAAAATCGAAAATGGTTTTCATGCAAATACTCTTTCAAATCACGTCGGAATCGAACGAAACTGGATTCAAATCATGCGATCGATCCACGTTAGGCTCTGATACCACTTGTTGGTCCGTTTGTTACCAAACAAGGATCAAAAGAATGGAATAAACCTAAAACTCGAGCTACACCTTTAGTGTGTGTGAAAGTGTGTGTTTCTTACTTTTGAAAGTACAAGGTGGCTAGCTTTGAATTTCTTTTGATAAAAAACCCTAGAAGGGCAAATAGAGCCTTATATACCACATTTGTTGGTATATTAAGGCTCTTACCAAAACTATTACAAAATCCCAAACTAGTCCCAAAACTACTAATTACAAAATAGACCCAAGACTTATAATTATCAAAGGACACTACAAAAGATTCCTAACAAAAGAACTAGAGGTTCTTTTTGCAAAGAAAGATCAACTTGAGCAAAATTTGTCTCTAAATAAGTCGACTCAAACAATTGAGTCAGTGTCAACCGAGGAACATTCTATACTTTCGATAAAACCCGAACCAAAGGATTGCTACATTCCAGAAAGTTCTCGTAAAATTGCTGAATTACATTCTCTTCTGGATTCCGAACGAAAAGGGTTTCGAGCTCAAATGGATAAGCTTTTAAAGGAGAATTTAATTCTAAAAAATTCCTCTCAAAAAGGCAAAAGAATGACTAAAGCTATCAAGAAAGAAAAATATAGAGGAAGACAAATCATCTTCTATTGCCACGACAAAAATTGGTTCTACCTCTATTTCTAATCCAAAAATGCCTAAAGTCATTCTAAAATCAAAATTAAAGGAAGAAGCTACTAAAGCTGAAGTAGACAATAATTATACATTCTCTATTAAAACTGAAAAGTTTAAAAATAATAATTGTCTAAACAAAAGTAGCTCATTTAATACACATTACAAAGTGAATGATGTGAGTCTAGAAGGTAGGAAATACGACACTTCTATACTTAATGCTACTGATTCTATAAGTTCGTATTCCTATCTCAAGTACCCGGTCAAAGTCAAATCCGAAATGCATATTAAGCGACTGGCGAAAGAGAAAATTTTCTCTTCTACAAATAGACACACATTCACCCAAGCTGACATGATAAATTTCAAAAAGGTTCAACAAATTTGGAAACCTAAGCTACAAATGGAAATAAGTAGTCCTCAACAAATGTGGATTCCTATGACTACTTTATGTGATAATCTTGATTCCAAATTTGAACCTTCTATGCTTAAAATGTTATATACTAATCAGGGAGGACCCGTCCAAAAATGGGTACCAAAGTCCCGATAATTTGTTTTGTAGATGTTGGGGTGAGCCCGTATCGACCGACGGCGGCCCCCGAACAGCGCGACATGGACTTAGCGGAAGCGGAAGCGATCCCGTAGTGTAGGTGCCGAATTTTAAAATTTTTATCATTTAAACTCGCACGATCACATCCCGGGAGTTACCCAAGGACCCGAGCACCCCGGCCCGAGGCCTCGGGAGACCATGGCAGCCCTCTGCCATGGCCCACGGCCTGAGACACCACGACCCACGGCCGTGGGTCAGCCTTAGCCGAGAAGGGCAGCGAGCTAACAAGGTCCACGGCCAAGACCACCTTGGTCCACGGCCGTGGACCTCTTCGAGTCTCTGTCCACGGCCAGGACCACCTTGGTCCACGGCCGTGGACCTTGTCCAGGCTCTGCCCACGGCCAGGACCACCCTGGTCCACGGCCGTGGGTCTTGTGGTTCACGGCCGTGAGCTTCCTGCTCGTGGCCGTGAACCTTGTCGGCGACGCGACGTTTTCGATTTTTCGATCCCGAAAACTTATCCGACGATCCCGAAACTTTATACCATGATTCCATACATGTCTTAAGACATAATAATGGATCATTCGAGGTCATTCAAGACCTTTTCGAGATTGATCAAATCAACCTAATCTAAAGGTTCGAAACCTTACCCTTGTTGCGCGTGGCTAGATCGTCACAGCACGGCGTTCGAAAACGCGAAGCTTGACCAAATCCTTCTTCGTCTCGGACTGACCCGAGCAAGTTCGAAACGCCGATACGCACTCTTTGGCACCTCGGAGCAACCCACGGATGGCTAGAGTTGCTAGGAGGAGGTTTTAACTTAGCTATGAAGCTTAAGTTGAACTTGGACACAACTTTTCTTTTTCTCACAAGATCCTTGATCTTTTCTTTGTAAGAAAAAATTCTTTCTTTTTCTCTCTTGCCCTCATCAAATGAGCCATTTTCGTTCTAAACATAAGGAGAAAGAATAAAGCATCTTTCCATGGACTAAATGACACAATGTCACTCTCATATTTGAAAAATAAAGACCAAGTCATTTTCTCTCAACCAATATTTCGTTTTTGTCCATTAAAGTAGGTTAGTGACACTTTAATAAACCTTTAAATAAGTGTAGGCCATGCCAACATTTAAGGTTTTGCAATTGAGCCTTTGGAAAAATCGAATAAGTTCGATTGAGTCCGAATGATTATAATTTGATCAAATAGATCCAATCCAATTAATCCAAATTCTAATCAAGCCCAAACTTAGTTAATTAATTAAGTACTTGATCCAATCACAAGTCTTAATTATTCCCGAAATCAAATTCGGAATTTAACTAAGTGTCTATACCCCGTATAGACGTGCCACTGCGCCAACGAATTCTCAATTCGTTACGCACCTTTGAAAAGTTTGTCCCGACCAATAGAGATTGTTATCCTTTTGAAGCGTGACTCACTTGGTTCGTCTCAATTAGCACGGGAGGTATCCGCGAGTCCGGTGTTCGCCTAGCCAATCCCGCGGCACCGGACAGATCCTAATTGAGAACGAATTTTGATCCAATCTAAATTCTGTCGAACCGACTATAGATATTCGTTTAATATTCTTACGCCCTTCACCTTCGTCCCGATCGAGTGAGAATCATGGTTAATGTCAAACTCACTAAACTAGACTCTATGTTATAATCAAGACTGCCGCGATTACGAAACTACGCTCCGTGTCTCACACGAGCTAGTTTATTGCTCCGACCGGAGGCTTAGTAATCGCCGTCCTCAATTATCTCATAGGACGTTAACCTCGTTAATGAGGCAGTGAATCCCGAGAGCGCTCAAAGCCCGGCAATCATCTCCGTAAAACCGGCCGCATTTTGCCGCTGGCCCATACCCTTCATCGGAGTATTTAACGGGCCTAGCAAACTAGCGTCAAACTGGAATTGCGGTAACAAATCCGTCGATGAGCCTAACGGTCTAAGGCTGCTATAGTCTTCGTTCGATCGTTGACATCCCCGCGTTAAGCCATGCGATCGAAACGAATATCGAGCCATGTGTTCGAATACTCCGATGCCCCGATCGGCAATATTTCCGTCACGACCTCCCATCTTCCCAAGATGAACGATTGACACAATCGTTGCATTGGAGCCGTCAACGAACAAGTCATAATCGGTAATCTAGTCACCCCACTAGATTCCTAAGCTTGCGAACAATTATTTAGTGCAGAGAATAAGATCCGATCGGTGTCGCCTCTCTCATCCCATGAGAATTGATCGATCAACTCGTGCACAAGGGTTTTATTTATTTACCGCACTACCGGAAGCTAGCAGACTTTAAACTCGATAAATAAATAATGAATGCCTCAAATTAATATAATACAATATTTTATTAATTAATGCTTACAATAAACCATTTACATTTTTCGAACTTATACAACATGAGTCACCCCATTCATCTCAGTCCTCTGAACGGCATTCCGAGGACATACCTCCTAACAGTAGAACCCCGATCATACATGGTAAATAGACGACGATTGCTCCACATGTATCGTATGCGATGATGAGCAGTCGCACAAGACCCCGACACGTGTGGTATTCGGTTTGCTCCACACGCGTGATCGGTATGAGATGTGAGCAACCACACTTAGTAAATAAATAAATAAATATTTTCGAACTTTACGTTTTCATCCGCAAAACAGCATTTAGTACTTTACATTTTCTTTTAAAACTTTAAAACATCATTATACAATCTTACTGTTTGCGGATACTATTTTACTGTTTGCGAATATTACTTCATTTTTTTCTTTCTTATTTTCTTTCACTGTTTACGGATACAAATCAGCCGTAAACCCGAGCTTTCTTTTTCAAATCAACCGTTTACGGTTATTTTCAGTCCGCAAACTTCTTTCTTTACTGTTTAGAGACTACTCTACCGTAAACAAATTTTTTCTTTTCAATTTTATTTTTCTTCTGTTTACGATTCCTTTCATTCGTAAAGTTTTTTTTACAAATTTACTGTTTGCGATGATATTTCATCCGCAAACTTATATATATAATAATAATAATAAAAAAAGGACATAAAAAAATGAAATGAAAAAAAAAAAGAAAAGGCAAAAAAAAACGAGAAGAACTTTTGAGCTACAATGTTCAAAGAAGGCCGAGCCGATTACAAAATTCAAAATGCGCTTGGATTTCAGGGGAGTCAAACTCTATATATTAAGTTTTTTATTTTCATAGGGAGTTCGACTTATTATATATAGCGCCTACCTTTACAGAATATTCGGTCTTCATATTCTATATTATTTTTGGGGGGGTGGATAGATAGATAGGCAAGGCGGCATGAATTTCAAAAGAGCATATTACCATAGTTCTAATATAAAAAGCGTATATGTTCGAGGGGGAGTGATACTTATAAGTGCAAAAGGGCACATTTATTGGGGAGTGTCACTTCAAATACAAAAGGCGCTTGATTTCTTCGTAATATGCAATTTCTCAAAAAGCGCATCTATTTAGGGGGAGCACATGCATCAAATTAGAATTAGTGCAAGTATTTTGGGGGAGTGTTACCTAAAAACAGCGCTAGAGCTTAAAAGGGAATGCCCTGAAGACAACCTTCATGCTTTGAAGAGGGAGTGCTACCAAAATGCCAACAAGCGCATGGACACAAAAAAGTTGTTCACATACCTGTTCCAAAGGTTCAGTAGACCCAACTGATCCTAACCCATGAACAAACCCCAAGTGTATGTGAGGGTATTGAGCGTATCTCAATGACATCCTTACAACTCAACCACAAACTATCCGGACCATAACCATATAGGAACATGACTGATTTATCAGATCCCGGGTAGAAGACGCTTCATCTGGGCCAAAAGCGCATGCACACCCTTTCCTAGCTACTCATTTGTCTCCCTAAAGGCAAATGTTTAATATCTCACGGGGAACCACATAAGCTATCAACGTTTCATTTGGAAATGGGAGATATTGAACAAAGTGGTCCACAGCCCCACACCACGACTTTCTTGAACACGTAAATGTCTAGTATGTCCTCATAGCCTAAATATTTTTTTAAATTTTCTAGGACACATACATTCTTTTACACACATATTGCAGGTCCACGTGACCATGCCAGAACTTCTGCAGACGCATCATTAAATGATGTTCTTCTATGATCAGAAGGAAGTCCTGCCGTTGCAACATCAAAACAACAACGGTAGCAGGCCATCTTCTGGAGCACGGCTCTAGAATGATGTCAACGGGATGCCTATGTGGCCTCGTAGTCCCTTCAAATGCAAGTCTGTGTGACTTTTCATCAACGACCAAGAGTGACATCTAGGGATGTTTCATGATGATCGGTCGTCTGTCCCATTTTCACGTACTTCATCCGGAATTCAACGCCAACACGTTCAGCGAACACTCTGGTTCACCTTGATCACACGGCATGACGATACAAATGAATCGGCATGATGGGGAGAAGTATATCAAGGAGGCCAAGCACGTGAACTCATTAAAGAAGCCAAGCTTTCAACGCACGTGCTGACCCACAACAAACAAGACCTCTCTCCATGGTTCGACCATACACGACAAGTAAATGCTGACGATTCGCGCGACTCTGATATATGCAAGAAGGTGACGAATATTCAAGTTGCAATGAAGGAAAAGAGGGTGCATGTAAATAGGGGGAGACTGAAGATTCTCCAGAAGTCCTCTGCTATTTCTTCAGACAGCAACAAAGACCGTGTCAAATTCAAATGATGATGAAGACTGAAGATTATCAAAGACAAAGACAACCGGCGCTTCAATGACAATTGAACACTAAGCGGGAGATTGTTAGGAATATTTTATAGTGTTCAATAATCATGCTATCTTTATCTAGGGACTTAATTGTATTTTATGTAAATATAGGGACTAAAGTGTAAATATACCAAAGTATGCTTTGGTATATATAGGGAAAGTGTGTGTAAAATACACACAACTTTAGTAGGAGCTTTCTCTCACTAGAATACCTCTCTCACCTTCATCATTAGTTAGGGCTTAATTGTAGAGAGAGAAAGGGATTGCTTGTAGAGAAAGTTTGGGTGATTAATGGAAGATAATTGATGATTAACCAAAGCTTCCGTGCGTATTCATTCAAGGTAATTATCGATTGATCTAAGCTCAAGTTCTTCGTTGGATGTTAAATCTGGGAATTACACTTAAGTTCTCGGGACTTAGGAATAACGTTTAAAACGTTTCGGCAAAATCGAGCTTTTCAGCAAAAATAAACTTTCGGGACAACTCTACTCTTTTCGGCATTGAAATTATTAAGAAAGTTTTCAGCAGAGTCAAAGTCAAACTAATCTTTAATTTAGGCATAGTCAAAGTCAATAAAAAGTTTTTGCATATTAAGTTTTCGGCATTCATTAACTTTCCGCAAGAAAAAGTTTCCGGGCTGAGAAGTTCTCGAGGTTCACTGTTTTCGGCTTTCAAAACTTTTCGGTATACACCGAAAACTATACTTAAGAGATTTTTCAGAAGGTTTTGACATTCAATAACTTTTCGTAAGAAAAAGTTTTCGGGCTGAGAAGTTCTCGAGATTCACTGTTTTCGGCTTTCAAAACTTTTCGGCATATGCCGAAAACTTTACCAAAGAAAATTTTTGAAAGAAAGTTTTCGTTTACTTACATGGAACAGCCCATTATACAAGCTCGAACACATGGCTCGATATTCGTTTCGATCGCGTGGCTTAACGCGGGGATGTCAACGATCGAACGAAGACTATAGCAGCCTTAGACCGTTAGGCTCATTGACGGATTTTCTTCCATGATTTCGGTTTGACGCTAGTTTGCTAGGCCCGTTAAATGCTCTAATAAAGGGTATGGGCCAGCGGCAAAATGCAGCTGGTTTTACGGAGGTGATTGCCGGGCTTTGAGTGCTCTCGGGATTCACTACCTCATATATGAGGTTAACGTCCTATGAGATAATTGAGGACGGTGATTACTAAGCCTCCGGCCGGAGCAATATAAACTAGCTTGTGTGAGACACATAGCGTAGTTTTGTAATCGCGACAGTCTCAATTATAACATAGTGTTGAGTTCAGTGAGTTTGACGTTAACCATAACTCTCACTCGACCGGGATGCATGTGAAGGGCATAAGAATATTCAACAAATATCTATAGTCGGTTCGACAGAATTTAGATTGGATCAAAATTCGTTCTCAATTAGGATCTGTCTGGTACCGCGGGATTGGCTAGTCGAATACCGGACTCGCGGATACCTCACGTGCTAGTTGAGACGAACCAAGTGAGTCACGCTTAAAAAGGATAACAATCTCTTGGACAAATTTTTCAAAGGTGCGTAACGAATTGAGAATTCGTTGACGCAGTGGCACGTCTATACGGGGTATAGACACTTGGTTAAATTCCGAATTTGATCTCGGGAATGATTAAGACTTGTGATGGATCAAGTACTTAATTTATTAACTAAGTTTGGGCTTGATTAGAATTTAGATTAATTGGATTGGATCTATTTGATCAAATTATAATCATTCGGACTCAATCGAACTAATTCGATTTTTCCAAGGGCCCAATTGCAAAACGTCAAATCTTTGCATGGGTTAGACTTGGTTAAAGGTTAATTTAACTGCCACTTACTCTTGGTTAAAACCATTTACGTTTTTTGAGTGGTTTGGAGTGGTTGAGATGCTTTTTTGGTTGAAAAACATGACAAAAAGCATCTCAACTACTACATGACATATCAACTACATGGTAGTTGAATATTTTGTCATGTTTTAGCTAATATACCACTATGAGAACGAAAATGGGCAAGAGAAGTTAAGAAAGAGGTTTCAAGCAAGAATAGATCTAGGATCTTGAGGGAGAAACAAAAGAAAAAGAAAAGTTTGATCCAAGTTCAACTAAGCTTCATAGCTAAGTTAGAACCTCCTCCTAGCAATTCTATCCGTGGTTGCTCCGAGGTGCCAAAGAAAATGTCTTAAGACATGTATGGAGTCATGGTATAAAGTTTGGAATCGATCGGAAATCATTTCGGGGTTCGAAACGAGAGATTTCGGTTTTCGGCCGAGGTCCACCGCTGCCATCTCCAGCTAAGGCTGGTCCACGGGCGTGGGCCATGGTGCCACTGGCCGTGGACCATGGAAGAGAACAGCCATGGTCTCCCGAGGCTCGGGCTAGGGTGCTTGGGTCCTCGGGCTACTCCCGGGACGTGTTCGTGCGATTTTAAATGATAAAAAATTTAAAATTTGGCATCTAAACTACGGGATCGCTTCCGCTTTCGCTAAGGCCACGTTGCGTTGTTCGGGGGTGTAGGTCACATTTTCATACATCCAATGAATATGAAACTTGAGAATTAAGATGATCGAATTACCTTGAATTAGCGCGCGGAAGCTTTGGTATAAACTCAATCAATCTTCATTGCAATCCAAGTTTCTCTCTACAATATACCTCACTTTTCCTCTCTACAATTAAATCCTAATTATGCTAATGATGAGAGAGAAACTAAAACTCAAGTTGTGTGTATTTTACACACACTTGCCCTATATATACCAATCACATATTGGTATATTTACAAGTAAGTCCCTAACTTTACATAAAATACATTCAAGTCCCTAGACAAAGATAACATGATTATTGAACACTAGAAAATATTCCTAACAATCTCTCCTTAGTGTTCAATTGTCATTGAAGCGCCGGTTGTCATTGTCTTTGATAATCTTCAGTCTTCATCATCATTTGAACATAACAGAAATCCCAACAATCTCCCCCTTTGAAAATCTCTGCCTTTGTGTTCAACTTTGAATTTGACACGGTCTTCTGTTGTTGTTTGAAGAAAATAGCTGAGAGCATCTGGAGAATCTTCAGTCTCCCCCTATTTACATGCACTCTCTTTTTCTTCTTTGCAACTTTAATATTCGTCACCTTCTTGCATATATCAGAGTCGCTCGGATCATCAGCATTGACTTGTCGTGTATGCTCGAACCATGGAGAGAGGTCTTGTTTGTTGTGGTTCAGCACGTGCGTTGAAAGCTTGGCTTCTTTAATGAGTTCACGTGCTTCGCCTCCTTGATATACTTCTCCCCCTCATGATGATTCATTTGTATCGTCATGCTGTGTGATCAAGGTGATCCTGTGTACTCTGAACGTGTTGGCGTTGAATTCCGGATGAAGTACCTGAAAACGGGACAGACGACCGATCATCATGAAAACATCCCTTGATGTCACTCTTGGTCGTTGATGCAAATCACACAGACTTGCATTTGAAGGGACTAAGGGGCCACATAGGCATCCCATTATCATCGCTCTAGAGTCGTGCTCCAGAAGATGGCCTGCTATCGTTGTTATTTTTATGTTGCAACGGCAGGACTTCCTTCTGATCATAGAAGCACATCATTTAATGATGCGTCTACAGAAGTGTTAGGTCCGTTTTTAACATCCAACGAAGAACTCGAGCATAGATTCGATAGATTTACCTCGATGATAATGCGAGCGGAAGCTTTAGGATTAAATCAATCAAATCTTCATTAAATCTCACACTTTCTCTCTACAATTAACCTTTCTCTCTCTACAATTCAACCCTAATTATGATAATGGTGAGAGAGATTTTCTCGTGAGAGAAAGCTAAACTCAAGTTATGTGCTAATCACACATACTTGCCCTATATATACCAATCAATATTGGTATATTTGCATTCTAGTCCCTAACTATACATATATTACAATTTAGTCCCTAGACAAAGATAACAACATTATTGAACACTATAAAATATTTCCAACAAGAAGTTCTGGCATGGTCACGTAGACCTGCAATATGTGTGTAAAAGAATGTATGTGTCCTAGAAAATTTTAAAAAACATTTAGGCTATGAGGACACACTAAACATTTACGTGTTCAAGAAAGTCGTGGTGTGGGGCTGTGGACCACTTGTTCAATATCTCCCGCTTCCAAATGAAACGGCGATAGCATATGCGGTTCCCCGTGAGATATTGAAACATTTGCCTTTAGGGAGACAAATGAGTAGCTAGGAAGGGTTGTGCATGCGCCTTTGGACCAGATGAGGCGTCTTCTACCCGGGATCTGATAAATCAGTCCTATACCTATAGTGGTTATGGCCCGAATAGTTTGTGGTTGAGTTGTAAGGATTTCATCGTGATTCGCTCAAAACCCTTACATACACTCGGGGTTGTTCCTGGGATAAGTGCAGTTGGGTCTACTGAACCTTTGGAAAAGGTATGTGAACAACTCGTATTGTCCATACGCTGATTGTCGTTGACACTCCCTTAAAGCTTGAAGTTTGTCTTCAGGGCATTCTGTCTTTGAAGCTCTTGCGCCTTTTTAGGTAACACTCCCCCTAAATTATTGCGCTATTTCTAATGTGATGCCCTTGCTCCCCCTAAATAGATGCGCTTTTTGATAAATTGCATATTACAAAAAGATCAAGTGCTTTTTGTATTTGAAGTGACACTCCCCAATAAATGTACCTTCTGCACTCATAAGTATCACTCCCCTTAAAACATATACGCTTTTTACATTAGAACTATAGTAATACGCTCTTTTGAAATTCATACGCCACTCCCCCTAAATAAAATAGAATGTGAAGACCGACTACCCTGAAATTCAAGCGCCTTTTGACTTTGAAATCGGCTCGGCATTCTTTAAACATTGAAGCTCAAACGTTTTTTTTTTCATGGCCTTTCTTTTTATGGCCTTTTATTTTTTTTATGGCCTTTTCCTTTTTTTTATGGCCCTTTTTTTATGGCCGTTTTTTTATGGCCTTTTTTTTATTGCCCTTTTTTTTATAACAGAAAAATAAAAATCAAAACAATCTCAAATCAAGAGCTTTGGAATAGTCTTGATTTGGTTTATTTGCTCACATCACATACCGATCACGTGTGTGGAGCAAACCGAATACCACACGTGTCGGGGTCTTGTGCGACTGCTCATCATCGCATACCGACCATACATGTGGAGCAATCGTCGTCTATTTACCATGTATGATCGGGGCCTGCAAAACAAATTTATCGGGATTTTGGTACCCATTTTTGGACGAGTCCTCCCTGATTAGCAGATAAACATTTAAGCATAGAAGGTTCAAATTTGGAAACAAAATTATCACATAAAGTAGTCATAGGAATCCACATTTGTAGAGGACTACTTATTTCCATTTGTAGCTTAGGTTTCCAAATTTGTTGAACCTTTTTGAAATTTAACGTTTCAACATAGGTGAATGTGTGTCTTTCTGTAGAAGAGAAAATTTTCTCTTTCGCCAGTCGCTTAAGATGCATTTCGGATTTGACTTTGACCGGGTACTTGAGAGAGAAATACGAGCTGATAGAATCAATAGCATTAAGTATAGAAGTGTCGTATTTCCTACCTTCTAGACATACATCATTCACTTTGTAATGTGTATTAAATGAGCTACTTTTGTTTAGACAATTATTACTTTTGGACATTTCAGTTTTAATAGAGAATGTGTAATTATTGTCTACTTTAGTTTTAGTAGCTTCTTTCTTTAATTTTGATTTTAGAATGACTTTGGGTATTTTTGGAAGAATAGAGGTAGAACCAAATTTAGTCGAGGCAATAGAAGATAATTTGTCTTCCTCTATTCTTTCTTTCTTGATAGCTTTAGTCATTCTTGGTTTGTTCTTATTCTGTTTTGGAGATATGTCTTTTAATGGTTCGTTTTTAACAGAATAGAAAGCTGAGGTTGCGCCATTTTCTAAGGAATATTTGAGAATTGAATTCTCCTTTTGAAGTTCGTCTAGTTTAGCTCGAAACCCTTTTCTGTCAGATTCCAGTAGAGAATGTAATTCAGCAATTTTGTGAGTATTTTCTGGAATAGAGCAATCTTTAGGTTCGGGTTTTATAGATTGTAAAGAATGTTCCTCGGTTGACATTGACTCAATTGTTTGAGTCGACTTGTTTTGAGACAATTTTTGCTCAATTTGTTCTTTCTTTGCAAGAAGAACCTCTAGTTCTTTAATTTTACAGTGTAATCTAGTGAGTTCTTCAGAAAGACATTTATTTTGAGCTTGATAATCTTTATTTTCCTTTAGTTCTGTCGTTTCAGAATTTGATTTAGCAAGATCATTGTTAAGTTTAGCTATTTTCTCATTAGCTAATTGAAGCTTTATTCCTAGATTGGCTTCTTCTAATAGATGTTTTCTTAGGACAACTTCATTATTGGCTAATCTTGCTTCTAATTTCTTGACCATTTCTTTTTCATTATTTGTGGATGAGAATTTTTGCAACATTGACTTGTTTGCTTCATCACAGGCAGACAGACATGTTTTCAACTCACATATTTTTTATTCATGTTATGTGGTCTTAGTCTTCAACCTTATAATCTCATCCTTTGCATTGGTCAATTGACATTCAAGACTAGCTTCAATTTCTAGATGTTTTCTTAAGGCACGCTCGTTATTAGCTAGCCTCGCTTCTAGTGTCTTGATCATTTGTTCGTGAAATAAATCCATTTTAATCTTTTCAGTTCAAATATAGAATTTTGAAAATTTAAGTTCAAATAATGTTGGTAATTAAATTCTATATAGAATGTTGGATTTTTAAATTTTGTTCAAATAAAATTGTTGGATGTATATTGATCGTTGACGTGTTTTAGAATTGATTTAATTTGTGATCAATATTTTCGATTCTGTTAAAAAAATTTTAATTTTTGATATTAACCGCAAACTTTTAATTTCAGTTCAGTTCGTAAACTTTTCAGGACAGCAAAGTTTAGATACAAAATATTAATTATCGGCTTGGATTGTATCTTAGACTTTGTATATTATTAAAAGAATGTAAGTTTTTCCGGTTCTGATTTTGACACTGTATTAGTTTACGAATGAAAGAAAAACTATAAGCAGTAACCTTCCTGAAGTAAAGATTAATCGTAAACTAATAGCGCTTGTTTACGAATGAAGAATATTCGTAAACCTTTCTTAAAGATAGTTTACGAATGAAATATATTCGTAAACAGTAGATATGTGAAGGTTTACGATTGAGATTTATTCGTAAACAGGAGTCTTTGTGGATTACGATTGAAATTTATTCGTAAACAGTTGATTCAGGAGGTTTACGATTGAAAAGTATTCGTAAACCTAAAAGCGCTGCAAACAGTAATCGTTAGTTTACGATTGAATCTTATTCGTAAAGTAGTTTACGAATGAGAATGATTGCCTTGATAGTTTACGGTCTAAGTGGGTTCGTAAACAATGTCTTTCGTAAAAACAAGTAAACAATGACTCGTAAACAGTAACTTTACGGATATACTAGTACTAGCCACCCACCTCGTGCGCTCTTTAAGGTTGACCTCGCGAAGGCCTACGATAAGGTGGAATGGTGCTTTCTGTTGGCAACGTTGCAGGCTATGGGTTTTCCCCCTCGCTTTATTGAGTGGATTCGCGCCTGCATAACGACGACGACGTTTTCCATTAACGTCAATGGCCGTTCATCTGGCTACTTCTCGGGTCGTCGTGGACTTCGTCAGGGGGACCCGATCTCCCCGTATCTGTTCACTTTGGTTATGGAGGTCTTACATGGTATTGTGGCTAAGTGTATTCAGGAGGAGCCTCGGTTTGGTTATCACTGGCGGTGTGCTGATTTGTCGCTCCCATGCTGATGTTTGCTGATGATCTTCTCTTGTTTTGTCGGGCTGATGCGGTGTCTGTGGGGGTGTTTAAGGCTGCGTTGGATCGTTTCTCGGTCCTGTCCGGTCTTGCGCCTAATTCGACTAAGAGCTCCATGTTTCTTTCTAGGAGCGCTGAGGGTCTGCTCGAGCAGCTGCAGCCCATTTTGGGCTTCCCCTTAGCTGCACTCCCAGTTCGCTATCTTGGGGTGCCTCTCTTGGCTTCTCGGTTGTCCCTGTCGGACTGCGCACCGCTGCTGCATAAGGTGGATGGCCGTTTGGGCGGTTGGCTAAATCAGTCCCTCTCCTATGCTGGGAGGGTTCAACTGATTAAGTCGGTCCTACAGGCACTGCATCCTTTTTGGTCTGGGGTGTTTCTGCTGCCGAAGGGTATTGTTCGTGCCCTCGAGGGTAAGTTTCGCCATTTTCTATGGGGCGGCTCGGCTGCTAAGGTTGCGTGGGACGATATATGCCTTCCTCGGGAGGAAGGTGGCTTGGGTCTCCGCTCGGTGGCTACTGATAATAGGGTGCTGCTCCTTCAGCTTCTTTGGTGTTTAGTCACTCGCCCGAGAGATTCTATTTGGGTGGCGTGGATTTATAGTCAGCGACTCCGCTCTCGCTCTTTCTGGACTATCCCTGTGTCGCCGACTACGTCGTGGAGTTGGCGGAAGTTGTTGCACCTAAGACATGAGTTCAGACGGCTTGTGGACTTTCGGATTGGGGATGGCTCCTCTATTTGGCTTTGGGAGGATCCTTGGCTTTTCTCGGGGGCTTTGTTAGACCGGTTTCCACGTGGTCCTATTGCGATGGGGCTACCCACTCGCTCACGCCTATCTGAGGTGATTTCTTCGGAGGGGTGGGACTGGCCGGCCCAGACCACGATGGAGTTTCTTGACTTCAGCACGGAGCTGCCTTCGGTTGATCCGGACCGACCGGACGCTTTCGTTTGGAGAGGTTCCTTTGATGGTCAGCCGACCGCTAGCTTGATTAGGCAGACGATTCGGACTAGGCGACAGCCTGTGGCCTGGGCTTCTCTTT
Organism: Lindernia subracemosa; assembly: GCA_028392965.1. NCBI lineage: Eukaryota > Viridiplantae > Streptophyta > Magnoliopsida > Lamiales > Linderniaceae > Vandellia > Vandellia subracemosa. The sequence goes on along the minus strand of JAQPCC010000097.1, from coordinate 742,772 downwards.
TGGTGGCCCGCTACGTGTCCCCCGACATGAGTTTATTTTATGGTTGGCTATCCGTGAGCGTCTCTCGACGCGCGATAAGCCATGGGTGGCTCAGCGTGCGGGAACTTCGGCTTGTGTCTTTTGCGATGAGTCGGTCGTCGAAACGGTTCAGCACCTTTTCTTTGACTGTCGCTTTTCGCGCCGCTGCCTTAGCCTTCTTCGTCGTCAGGTTCGGTGGGCCTGGCCATATGCGGAGTGGCAGCACGGCATTGCTTGGGCAGCTATGCGCTGGAGGCGGGCTCACCTTCTTTTCGCTGCGAATCGGCACCTTCTTGCTTCGCTTGTTTATCATATCTGGATGGCGCGGAACCGGTGTTGGCGGGAGGGTATTATCCCTTCTCCTGATAGTTTGGTTGCATGCGTTGTTGCTTTAGTGTGTTTACGTCTCACTGGCACAGCTGCAAAGTGTGTTTTGCAATGTGCGGCTATTAGACGTTTGTGGCGTGTTGCGTGGTAGGCGCCTTTGTACGATGTACTCTTTCATATATATATATATATATATATACGGAAATTTCCCCAAAAAAACAGTAACTTTACGAATGTAAACTAAGTAGACCGTAAACTTAAATGTTTTGATCGTAAATTGTAAAGCTTTGACTAATTTTGAAAACTTTCTTATGTGAGAGACTCGAATTAAACACAGAATTAGGTTCGAATAAAAGATAAAATGCGCACGGAAGCTTAATTCAAACCTTAATCGTTTGAGAAATTGTTCGATCTGAGCAGAGTGGATCCGAAACCTACTTGATTATCGAGCAGCAAATCCAGATGATAATCAAGAGGTCTTAAATTAATTTTCGATCGAAATTTGATGTGTATGAAAAGGTTTTCGTAATGATTTTTAAAATGATTTACACGAAAAAAAATTATACCGAGAATAATTTTTGTACTGAAAAATTTGACCGGACTAAAAAAATTTTGTTTAACCAAAATTTTCCTAAGCCTCGGAAAACCTTTGTAAAGTAGGTAAAAAAAAAATCTCGTAGCAAAAATATTAAATGATTTTTTTTTTTTTGCTACTGAAAACCTTTTCAAATGTTTACGGGTCCTTAGGTTTATGGGTAGAATTTGTTCGTAAACCTTGTTCGTAAACCAAGCCGTAAACAGTAACTTTGTAAAGTATAGGTTTACGATTGAGATAGATTCGTAAAGCTCTTCCTAAATGAGTTTACGAATGAAGACTATTCTTTTTTTTTTTTTTTTTTTTTTTTTTGGTAAAGGGTCCTGTTATATATATAAATAAAATAAAAGTAGAATACAGCCTCAGTGGGGGCATACCCCCACATCAAACAAAGTACAATGAAAGTATGCATAATAGCAAACATACATTGCCTTCGAGAAGCATCAACCCGCATGCAAACCAAGCCCCATACAGGATTATCAACTAACGCGTAGGGCAAACAAGCAAATGTAGAGAGAAGGAACAAGCAATCCGCCACACCTGTCGTAGTGCACAGGTCTGCAGCTGGTAATGGGGTGACAAGGTAGATAGGCGAAGACACAGCAGGGTCTCAATGTCATTCGCCAGCTGCTGGGGGGGCCGTAACTGTCCCTCCCTCCAACGCCTATTCCGCTCCGCCCATAAATGATAAACGAGCGAGGCGAGCACATGCCTGGGGCCCGCCCACGCCAAGTGGTTCCCCCGCCACCTATGAGCCGCCCAAAGTACGCCCTCAAACCAGTCACTCATGGGCCAAGTAAAGCGCAGCTTGGCTTGCATCAGTCGAAGGCACCGCCTCTCATAGGAGCACTCGAAGAACATATGCCGGACCGTCTCCCCAACATCCGCGTCACAAAGCAAGCAAGTAGATGTCCCAGCGGCAGCTGCCACCCACGGTTTGTCCCGAGTAGAAAGTCTATCTCGGATGGCAAGCCAAAGGATGAACTCGTGCCTAGGGACAGCAATCGGGCCACCAAAGAGTGAGTACCACTGCACCCGTGGCAGTTTCAGCCGTAGTGCTTCCCTCGCCGATCTCGTGGAAAGAACGCCGTTACTCGTGGCCACCCAGTAAATCGAATCCTCCATACCATGGTGTATCTGAGGAAGGAGTGGCGCAATCTCTATGTACTCAACCGTGGTCTGGCCGGGCCAGTGCCACCCCGCCTCGGTAATCACCGCATCAAGCCTAGTATCCCTCGGTAGCCCCATCACTAAAGGACCGCGGGGGAAACGGGCGATAAGAGGCTCCATGAGCAGCCACGGGTCACGCCACAGTTGCGTGGCAGCCCCGGTCCCTATGTGGAACTCGATGAGTGGTCGTACGATGGGGCGCATCTTCAGTAACTTTCGCCAACTCCAAGCAGTTCGGGCCGAAGATCTGACAGTCCAAAAAGAGTCCCGGTGAAGGCGGGTCTGCCGGACCCAAGCAGCCCAAACAGATGTTCCATCCCCACTAAGAATGCTCCAGATGAGTCGAATCAGGAGCACTCTATTATCCACCTCAATGGATCGTAATCCAAGGCCGCCTTCTTCCCGGGGAACACACATCGCTGCCCATGCCACCTTGGCACTAGACCCCTGCCAAAGGAAAGATCGAAACCGCTGCTCAATGAGGTTAATAACGCCTTTGGGTAATAAGAAAACCCCCGCCCAGTATGTGTGGAGCCCGAGGAGAACCGATTTGATCAACTGAAGCCTGCCAGCGTACGAAAGCGATCTCGTGGTCCAAGAACCGAGCCGTTTATCCACTTGCCGGATAAGAGGGTCACAATCATTAATCGTCAGTCTACCTGATATAAGGGGGACACCCAAATATCGCACCGGGAGGGACCCCAGGGGAAACCCCATGACTTGCTGGAAGCTGTCCGCAAGCCGCTCCGACCGTCGGGAAATAAACATCTCGCTCTTGGTGACGTTGGCCCTCAATCCCGAGAGATTAGCAAACTCCTCCAAGCTACCGCGGAACACCTTTACCGACTCAATATCCGCATGGGAAAACAAAAGTAGATCGTCAGCAAAAGTAAGCATAAAGAGAGAGGTGACCTCACAACGCCAGTGGTATCGAAAGGTGTCGCTCCTCCTGATATGTTCGGCGACAATGCCATGTAACACCTCCATGACCAAGGTGAACAAATATGGGGAAATCGGATCACCCTGTCGCAGCCCCCGCCTCCCTCTGAAGTAGCCAGCTGGGCTGCCATTAACATTGATCGAGAAACAAGGCGTGGTAAGGCATGAACGAATCCACCCCACAAAGGTAGGGTGAAAGTGAAGCGCCTCAAGGATAGTTTACGAATGAAATATATTCGTAAATAGTAGACTTCAGAAAATAAATTTTACGATTGAAAAGTATTCGTAAACAGATCACTTAGATAGTTTATGAATGAGATATGTTTGTAAATCGTGCCTTGATATTTAGGAATGAAAAGTATTCGTAAACAATTCTCTTTACTGGTTTACGAATGAAACTGATTCGTAAACAGTAACCCGTAAAGTAAGGTTTACGATTGAAAAATATTCGTAAACAGTAACTTTGTAAAGTAAAGTTTACGATTGAAAAGTATTCGTAAACAGTGACTCGAGATAGTTTACGATTGAAATTTATTCGTAAACCTTCCCTTTACTGGTTTACGAATGAAAATGGTTCGTAAACAGTAACTTTACGAGTGTAAACTGAAAGGACCGTAAACTTAAATGCTTTGACCGTAAAATATAAAGCTTTGACCGTAAAGTTTTCGTTCGCAAAGCCAATCAACAGAGTTTTGCAAAGTTATTCGTAAACCTTCCATTCGTAAACTTCCATTCCTAAACTTTGCAATAAAAGTAAAATTCGATTAAAAACACTTAAATTCTAAAATTAAGCTCAGATAATCGATCGAAATCAGCAATTAAGCATGTAAAAACACTCGATTAAACACATTAAAAGCAAAATATAAGCGAATTTCGAGATTTTCACATGAACAATTTGAAGATCAAATGAACAGTTCGATCAAAAATCAAATAATTTGGTCCTAATTCAGCTTCGATCAGTCAAATTAATCAAATATTAATCATCGCAAACAGTATCACATACATCATCGCAAACGTCTAAGCAAGCACCTCATAGAAAAATGCAATGAACAGTGATGATCGCGATGAACAGTACCTATAGTAAACTTCAAATTTCAGAATCGTAAACTTCAAAATCAATCAATTCAATCACACGTTTGCTCTGATACCAATTGTAGGTCACATTTTCATACATCCAACGAATATGAAACTTGAGAATTAAGATGATCGAATTACCTTGAATTAGCGCGCGGAAGCTTTGGTATAAACTCAATCAATCTTCATTGCAATCCAAGTTTCTCTCTACAATATACCTCACTTTCCCTCTCTACAATTAAACCCTAATTATGCTAATGATGAGAGAGTAATCTAATCTAGTGAGAGAAACTAAAACTCAAGTTGTGTGTATTTTACACACACTTGCCCTATATATACCAATCACATATTGGTATATTTACAAGTAAGTCCCTAACTTTACATAAAATACATTCAAGTCCCTACACAAAGATAACATGATTATTGAACACTAGAAAATATTCCTAACAGGGGGCAGCCGTCGGTTGTTTCGGGCTCACCCCAACAATCTTGTGCCGCTTTAAGCCGACTTTTAACTATATTTATATTTTCTGTCATATCTTGAATCAAATATGGCCCCTCTAATACTTGTACTACTTCAATATCCCAACATATTGTATTTCTACATTTTCTGCCATAAAAGGCTTCGTACGACGCCATGCCAATACTCGACTGATACTGATTATTGTAAGTGAATTCCATCAAAGCAATGTAATCATCCCATGAACCTTTGAATTCAATTACACATGCTCGAAGCGTAGCCTCCAGCGTTTGTATCGTTCTTTCAGATTGTCCGTCGGTTTGGGGATGAAATGCTGTACTAAAATGTAACTTGGTTCCTAATGCTTCTTGCAAACTTCCCCAAAATCTCGGGGTAAATCGGGGATCCCGATCTGAAACAATAGATTCTGGTACCCCATGTAGTCGTACTATTTCGTTCACATATCGTTTGGCAAGATACTCTAATGTAGAACCCCATCTAAAAGGTAAAAAGTGAGCGGATTTTTTAAGTCGGTCCACTATTTCCCAAACAGCATCATTTCTTTTCGATGTAGGAGGATGGCCATAAAGAAAATCCATCGTAATACGTTCCCATTTCCAGACTGGAATGGGTAAAGGATGTAACTTTCCTGCTGGCGCTTGACGCTCGGCTTTAATTTGTTGGCACGTTAAACACTTCAGAACGTACTCAGCTACATCTTTCTTCATTCTCGGCCACCAATAATGAACTTTTAACGTTCTATACATTTTTGTACTACCCGGATGCATAGCATAAGGAGCAGTATGTGCTTCCTCCATTATTTCCCTTCGTAAGTTGTCGATATCTGGGACATATAATCGACTGTTGATAACCAAACTGCCATATTCTCTTATAGAAACAGACGTTGTCTTTCCCTGCTTCACTTTATTAGCAATACTGACAAGCTTATCATCTTTAAATTGAGCTTGCTTAATTCGATTGATCATGACGGGACGAATTGACATTGAAGCAAATATAACGCCAAGTTCGCTGACGTTCATTTCAATATTCAACTTCCGTAAATCGAACAAATCTGATGATGAGTGTGGTGATAAATAAGAAATACCACCATATGATTTTCGACTTAAAGCGTCTGCAACCACATTCGCCTTTCCTGGATGGTATTCAATGGTGCAGTCGTAATCTTTTAGTAATTCTATCCATCGTCTTTGTCGCATATTCAACTCCTTTTGACTTAACAAATATTTCAGACTTTCGTGGTCTGTAAATATTTGAAAAGTCGCTCCATACAAGTAGTGTCACCATATTTTTAGCGCAAACACCACGGCAACTAATTCCAGGTCATGTGTAGGATAAGATGTCTCGTATGGTTTTAATTGCCTAGACGCATATGCCACTACCTTGCCATGTTGCATTAGGACAAATCCCAAACCTTGATAGGATGCATCACTGTAGATAACAACACCATCTGTGCCCGATGGAATAGTTAACACCGGGGCCGTAGTTAATCGTTCTTATAGCTCGTCGAAACTTTTCTGACATTCTTCATTCCATTTAAAGGCAACACCTTTACGCAATAACTTCGTCATTGGGGCAGCAATAAGAGAAAATTTTTCGACGAACCGTCGATAATACCCTGCCAATCCCAAGAAGCTACGAACTTCCGCGACGTTTTTAGGACTTTGCCATTTAATCACCACTTCGATCTTTTGAGGATCGACTTGGATACCTTTTCCAGAAACTACATGGCCCAAAAATACCACTTGATCTAACCAGAACTCGCACTTCGAAAGTTTTGCATTTAACTTCCTTTCTTGCAAGGTCTGAAGTACAATTCTTAACTATTGTTCGTGCTCCTCTTTTGACTTAGAATATACCAAAATGTCGTCAATAAAGACGATAACAAACTGATCAAGATATGGTCGAAAAACACCATTCATTAATGCCATAATAACTGCAGGTGCATTCGTCAGTCCAAAAGGCATAACTAAAAACTCATAATGTCCATACATTATTCTAAAAGCCGTCTTCGGAATATCACCATCTGCAATTTTTAATTGATGATATCTCGACCTTAAATCGATCTTTGAGAACACTTTTAAACCTTGCAGTTGATCAAACAAATCATCAATTCGAGGTAGCGGGTATTTATATTTCACGGTCACCTTATTCAGCTGTCGGTACTCAATACAGAGTCGTAAAGTACCGTCTTTCTTTTTCACAAAAAGTACAGGGGCTCCCCAAGGCGATACACTTGGGCGTATATAGCCTTTGTCTAATAGTTCTTTCAACTGAACTTTTAACTCATTCAATTCAATAGGCGCCATTCGGTACGGAGGAATAGAAATCGGTGTGGTTCCCTGTTGTAATTCGATCGTAAACTCCGTATCTCTGTTTGGAGGTAGTCCTGGCAGTTCATTTGGAAAAACATTTTAATATTCTCTAACCACCGGAATGTCTTCTAATATCATCTCACAAAATTGGGTGTCAATGACATAAGCCAAATAAGCTTTACACCCCTTTTGTATCATTTTGGACGCCATTATATTTGATATATGATATGCCGTTCGAACATTCTTTTCTCCCTTAAATATTACTGGCGGCTGATCTGGAAGAGAAAATTCAATTTCCTTTGCAAAACAATCGAGTTTTGCACGATGTTTTGCTAACCAGTCCATGCCGAGTATTACATCAAAATCGAGTAACGGTATAACCAATAAGGTCACACTCATTTGCATCTCCTCGATAACGATTTTTCGCTCGCGGTAAATAGTATTCACTATAACCACTTCTCCCACTAGAATTCGAACATATCCGTCGTATCCTAAGGGCTCAGGTCTATCAGGTAGCAATGATGCAAATGTTCGTGATATGAATGAATGTGTTGCTCCAGGGTCAAATAAAACGTATGCATCCACATTAGAGATAGATAGCGTACCCGTAATTATACGTGGCTCAGCTCTAGCTTCTTCTCGAGTCATAGTAAAAACTCGAGCTTGGGCCGGCGGTCTATAAGCTTGACTCTCCATTTCAGTCCTTCCTGCACCCATACTATACTGTCCACGGCCTCTGCCTCTGCCGCGACCACCTGAAGAGGTTCCGCTAAACCTCGACTGTTCAACTGTACGTTCTTCATGTTGTATTGGACAATTTCTTGCAATGTGACCAGGTTGACCACATCTGAAACATTCTCCCGTAAACAGTCTACACTTGCCTCCGTGATTTTTCCCACAGTGTATGCAAGCACTTACTTGACGAGAAGGTTGTTCGCCTCTTCCCATTGATCTCATATTGCCCGTATTACTTCTCGTTGAGCAACTTGAGAAATCCGTCTGGTGAGGTACATTAAACATTTTTCTTCATCTTTCCACCGGTCAATTCCATACCCGATCTTCTTTTTCCACTTTGAAAATTTCGTGACTCCATTTCAAGCTTTTCAGCTCGTACAATGATTGCTTTCAATTTTCCGTATGACTCCATATCAGACGGTGTAATACGATTTCGAATCGTAAATCGAAGGCCGGCGTCAAATCTATTACATTTCTTCTTTTCCGTTGCAGCCATATGAGGAGCATAATGAGAGAGCTGATTAAATAGTACTTCGTATTCAGCAACAGATTTATTCCCTTGCCTAAGTTCAAGGAATTCTTTCTCCTTCTGATCTTTATAGACTTCGGGCAGATAAGCGTCGTTGAACTCCTTAAGAAAATCATCCCACGTTAGCACTGGTGGCTGCACAGTGCTGTTTGGTATAGTTTCCCACCAATCGTAAGCATTTCCCTGAAGGAGAGATATTGCATAATCGAACTTTTCATCTGGTGTACATTTCATCATACTTAAGATTGTGTGTTTCAACCATGTCTCTGCCTCGGCAGGATCAGTAGTACCCATGAAATCAACAGCACCCATTTTCCTCAATCTATCGTATCGCCTCTCACGAGGCTCACGGGGAATAGTCAGGGGGGTTTCATGCGTAACATGCATAAGTGAATGAGATGAATATGACTCTGGCACGGCAGTTCCTTCCCCTCCTTGAACAGTAGGCTCATCGTGTTCTACTTGTGATGGTTGATTTGCTGCCATTTGCCTAAAAGATGCAAAACTTTTCTTAGGGAAGCAAATACATAAACATGACATGCATGAATCTACATGAGTCTACAGAACCTAAAACCTAGGCTCTGATACCAACCAAACTGTGGCGCTCCCTCTCATAAACACATAAGTCACGTATTTACGAAAGTAATTTCGCATAAAATTTTTTGCTTTTCAAAATGCGCAACGTAAGTCATATATATACATATATGTACATATCAAAGTCTGCTTATAACGTAAACACCATCACACTCTATGCCTTTATGCACTATATGCAAACGATGAGCAGAGGGAGAAGGATGAGAATAGAGCCGGCCGACCTTGACTCCATGATGTCAAAATGAGTTCACCTTGATCTACAACACAAACTGTGAAGATAACGATTCGGAGTATGATCGCAACATGTAAATCATTTCCATAATCACAAGAATACATTTTTCTATCCTGTCATATAACATTCACATATATACGTAAGCATGTATTCATTCTTGAGTATCAACATATCATATCATTGTTACATAATCGTTCACGTAATCCGTAGCATATATGCCTACATGCTCGTTCGTTTTATCATTCTATTATGAACCAGCTAGACCCAGGACATCAATCGTAGAGTGTCTGTCTGCCCATGCATGGGACTCTGTAACATAATATATAGATATGGTGTCTGTACAGGACTCTGTGATCCCCCGATTTGTAGGGATAAACATCGGTAGCATCCTCCGTGGAACACTCATCTTCCGAGGTCATAGCGGTCATAACAGTCTTTTCTTTACTTTCATGCCTTTCATGATGCATAACATATACTCATTTGTCGCACGAAAATACATAACGTCGATTCACCTTGCACGTATCAACATTAAATCGAATCATATAATGTACTCAACAAATTTGACATACTGTCCAATCATGTAAATCACGTATTCACAATTCGATCACATAATAGCACATAATGTCACGTATAGCACATAAAGCACACGTTGCAATCATACTCACAGATTTAGCTTATATAATCCCGTTTCTTTACTCGACTTTGTCCTTGCCTTTGTCGAGATCACGACCTATAAACATGTCACATTCAATACATCAATATAAGATCCTATGAATAACATATATGAATGATATGCATGTTCTTATGCATGAGTAGTCCTTCCATACATAACCTTTATTATGTCTACTTTAACATAGCCATGCTGTCCCGAAATGATAGTCTGCACTTTTTCATTCATAATTTTCAATTCAGGGGCATCAATGAGATTAGTTCAAACTGTTCTGGAAAGCCAAGTCAATTATCTAAAAGTTTAGTTCTTTTTGCCTTCTTGGATTCTAAGTGCATCGAAGTCAAAATGAGCCATCAACTTACTTCTTGGCTGCTACTGTTCCAGAACTGGCAGTCAATGCCTTTTATAATCTAACTTTTGATATACGACACAAATGATGTTGATTCCAACTAATCTAAACAGATAAATTAATGATCTAAAACTTTCATTCTGTACATACTCTCGAATTCGCAGTACAACAATGTTTAAATGAGTCATGAAGGTGCTTCTTCACTGCTGCTGTTCATAATTGGCAGTCAACCTCTTTTGTATCATAATTTTCGACACAGGGAATTTATGACTCTGATTTTAAGTCCTATGGATAGCTAACTCAATGCTCTACAACTTTTGTTCTTTGACATTTCTCAGGTTCGAAGTGTAAACACTTCAAAGATGGACATGAACACAGGACAGAGGTTGCTGGAACCATTGTTGTAATCACTTGTACTCCTTCCTAGTAGTAATCATGTTTCCTCCATAAATAAAATGCATGAACCTTCCAAATTCGACCGTTAACTCCCTTATTAGGTTTACCATGATGTTAACTTCATTTTAAACCTAACATGAATGAGATAAACAAATTATAGATAAGGAATTTCACATGTATACCTCACTTGAACTTTACTTTGTAAGTGTTTTTGCTAATCCTTTAAGATGATGCCTTAAGCTTCTTTTTCTTTTCTTTTCTCCAAGTTTTCGTGCTCTTCTTCTCTTTTGGTATGAAGATGCTTGTTTTCTAAGTACTTAAGGTAGTATGATTGGCTATGAGGTGCTTACTAATCACTTTTAAGCATGAGGTGTCAAACTTAGAAGAAGTTTGATCTTAATCTCACTTTACCTCCCACCAAGGGTTTTCTATACTTCTTTGCTTATTGGAGGAAATATTTTCGATCCCTATACTCCCTTACTATGAGATTTTCGACATGATCTCTAAAGTTTTCGAATGTTGCTGTCCAGAAATGGCAGTCAACACTTTTGCAAGCATAACATTCGATTCAGGGCATCAATTACCCTAATTCGAACTCTCAAAGACATCTAACTTGATTATCTACAACTTTTATGTTTTAAACTCTATCTATTTCGAAGTGTATCTACTTCGAAAATGAGACACGAAACCTTTCGAAGTGATTTTCGGGCTGGTTTTCGAATGTTGCTGTCTAGAAATGGCAGTCAACACTTTTTCAAGCATAACTTTCGATTCAGGACATCAATTACCCTGATTCGAACTCTCAAAGACAGATAATTGATTATCTACAACTTTTATGTTTTAAAATCTATCTAGTTCGAAGTGTATCTACTTAAAAAATGAGACACGAAACCTTTCGAAGTGATTTTCGGGCTGGTTTTCGAATGTTGTTGTCTAGAAATGGCAGTCAACACTTTTTCAAGCATAACTTTCGATTAAGGGCATCAATTACCCTGATTCGAACTCTCAAAGACAGATAACTTGATTATCTACAACTTTTATGTTTTGAACTCTACTTCGAAAATGAGACACGAAACTTTTCGAAGTGATTTTCGGGCTGGTTTTCGAATGTTTTCTTTATGATACCCGAAAATACATGTATTATCTTTACCAAACCTTAAAATAAATATACCTCGTATAAAATAAAATCATATATGCATGAATATATGGGGTAAGGTTTTTCGGTTACTGACAAGGATTATTTCTGAACTTTACTCAAAGGCAAACTTTGACCTTTGCAAATGCTCAAACACGCGTTGACTTTCCTGTACTATTCTATAAATCATAATATACTATCTGCTAAAGTCATTCTAATGAATACTATTTTTTTCCAGACTTTCAAAAATGGCAGACTTGACAATCGATGAAGTATATCCCACAACTAAATGGATCGGGATGGCAGAAACGATTTTCAACTTGACCCCGCAAAATTCAAATGTCCTGACCAGATCATGGTGGCCATCTTACAAACACATTCCTTGTGGCATGCCTTCTCCATCACCGCCCAAGTGCCCGATGTCTATCTTCAACAATTCTGGGACACGATGAAACGGAAGATAGCTGCAGACCCCGGCTATCTACTACGAAGCTTAGATCTCCAACATAACGATCGATCTCACCAAAGAGCTCCTATAACAATTGTTGCACCTAACAGTTCTTCCAAACTATGAGGCCTCTGTCGGTGACGAAGAACTAAGAGATGGCCTACTGAAGCTCGGATACTGACCACCGCTCAATCTATTATCGACTTCACACAAGGGATGTTGCATATCCATGGAGGGCACTCTTGGCCATCGTCAATAAGTGTCTATCACCCAAATATGCTGGGTTCGACAAAGCCAACATCAACATTCCACGCATGTACCATGGAATCATCTACAACAAGGACTACGACTATGCTTCCATCATCATGGCGGACCTGGATGATCAAATACGAAACCGGGAAAACCGCACCTTTAAAAACCTAGTCGTACCTTACCTCAGGTGGTTCTCCGTCCTTATCCATCAAACTATGACAACCACCCCGGAGATACCACCTCGAGATGAAGCCGAGAACTTCACATCGCCGATGTTGAAGTATCTCGTGAAAAAGAAGACGGAGCAGAAATGGGAGAGACGACCAATGATGATCCCGCTCCATCTTCTCTAAACTGCCGACCCCGATATTGTCCAAGAATACTGCGACGAGTACCGCCACCCTAACCCAATGGTTCGGGAAGACCCCCCCGAACCTAGCCAATGGGCTCAACCGAGTGAAAGTGAGGATCCTGAGAGTGAGCCGGCCGCACAACCACCGTTCCCTCCCCCATCAACCCAACAACAACCACAAAATAGTGATGATGGGGACTCGGATGACGACGACACGGATACACTGGATAGATTTGGGCACCGCCGAGAGATACGAGCCAAGAATCAACAAGACCTATAAATCTCGACGTCCATCTCTACAGCGGCCGTCTCCCAACAATCAGAACAAGACCGGCCAATAGCCACCATAGGAACAGGGACTAACTCGATCAGTCCACGAGTAGAAGCCGCCGCATCAGGTCCAACGGCGCACGCACTTACCCCTCCCAGCCACTCACCTGTCTCCCAACAGACAGATGTTTCACACACTCACGGGAATCCTCGTCCGCCATCTCCACCTCACTTGGAGGCTGGGGATGTTGAAACCAGTTGCCCACAGCCCCAGACCATGACTTTTATTCAAAGCACATCGAGTCTAGGTCCTAGAATGCCCATATTTTTACACCTTTTGCTAGGACACATACACCGCTTTCGGATAGCTCTCTAAAGCTGTCCACAACGGCCGTCGATGCCTTTATTGATGAGGTTCTTCGAAAACTGGCCGAAAGACCCGATGAAGGAACCTCCTCTCTTCCTTCCTCATCGCGCCATCAGGCCACTCCTACCTCAGGCCTGATGTCAACAGGAAGTCTTAGTGGCCCTGGCTCTACGGTAAGTCTAAGTTACTTACCCCTAACGACCGCTACTTCGCTTTTCTTGACGAGTTTCTAGCAACGGTCGGAAGTCCGAAACACATCGAAGTCCCTCTCACTTCGACAAGTATGGGCCACAGTGACCCTGTCATTGTGTCAACGGAATGCCTTAGTGGCCCTTGTGGTGATCTCCCGTTCGTGACGAAGGCCAAGCTGAACTCCCTCTTGGAGTCGTTCGTCGCTGGACTCAAGGAGGACATTCTAGCGACCGTTCGTGACACCTACGGGCTCAACGAACGCGACAGAGGGAAGACCCCTGCCTCTGCTGGCCCATCATCGTCACTACCCACACATTCAAAATTCTCCATACCACCACCACCACCACAAGGCCCCTCCTATAATATCCCTCTCTCATCTCCCCAAACCTTAGCTCGTATGATCGATCCAGAAACTATACACATAGATGAACTACAAACCTACTACCTCAAGCGGCTCATGACTGCAGACCACCTCACGTCAGATCAGAAGTCCATCCTTGACTTCATCTGCAGTCTGTCCGCTCCCCAAGGACCAACACAACCTGAAACGTGCCGAGGCGCTGAACCCTCTTCAAAGAGGCAACATGACGATCCTGATGGAGGTGATCGTCATGAGGGGGAGAAACGACAGTGAACCTTAGCTACAACAAGGGGAATAGGTAGAGGAACCCGAACCCACACAACCCGAACCCCAACCAGCAAACGTTATGAATCCAAGACCCAAAAGAAAAGACAAGCCCCAGACACAAACATCCCAAGCTTCACAGCTGCGTATCAGGATGATCCAACCGTGGACCCGCATCAAGCACTCGACGAATACGTCATGACGGAGCCGTGGTCGAAGAAGGATGAGTTTGAAGCAGAAGCTGTGGCAAGAATAACGAAATATCGTGAAGTATTCAAGAAAGCCAAGGCCAATATCTACTCCTTCGACCCGATCGCGCTTGAAGAGTCTCGAGAAGTTGTTAGACAATAACATGGACTACGGGATCTACAGAGCACAGAAGTTCGAGTCTCAAGGAGCATATCGAAGATGGAAACAGATTGGGACAATGTGAGACTAACAACACCCTTTCTCAAAGAAACATCCAAGCACATCTGGAGGACACCTGAAAAAATCAAGAAGCTGGATGAACTCAACTTGAGGGGGCTTTCATACCTCAAAGGAAGGGACGCGACGGGCTATCTATGGATCCTCGCTGATCGAGAAAGTATGCCAACGAGAACAGCAAAAGAACAGCGTGTACACTTCAAATCCAAGTCGTCTTTGATCAACATCATACAAATGAAAGACAAAAATCTGGGAAGAACACACTACCCGGAGTTCTAGGTGATGTGGAATGACGGTTCTATCTCAACCATCACCGAGGCCGATCTACCATTTCTGCAAAGATCCGACGTCAATCAAATGTACTACCTTTGCCAAAATTTTGGAGCAACAAAGCACGAATGTAGGCAAGGGTACTACGCGATCAAGGGATTTATGCTCAGAGAAGTAAAGTTCCATGTAGCCCAAGATCTCCAAATGGCGTTGGAAAACGGAATGAAGAAGGTGAACCTCACACGACCGACGAGCGCTGACTACAATTTGGACAAATGCATTGAAGCCGAAGTATTTCAGAATACAGAGTTAGCCATCGTCTATCTAAACCCCAAGAAAGAAAAAAGAGCAATGTTGGTGTCAGAAATTCCAAAGTTTAGTGACGGAACGTTGAAGCTGATCAGAGAAAGAGTAGAATTCTGGATCAACGAATATCACAAACAAGATCACCAACAGAAAAGGAGATCGAGTATCGAAACCTCCTAGATGACATCAAAGAAGCCATCAATAAGATGATCCAGCTCCGCAATGATCTCAGACACTATGAAGTCAACTTGGGTTGAGGAAGTCATTCTTCAGACGAAAGAGATGATCGTGCCTTGTCGGAAATGAACACTAAGGGGGAGAATGTTAGGATCATTTACTAGTGTTCATTATTTTATTTGTATTGATATAGTCTTTATTGGGTCATTAGTGTTGTAAGTTTGCTAGTTGGGGCAATCTTGTAAATATACCAAAGTATGTTTGGTATAAATAGTGGGCTAGGGCTTATTTTATGTAACACTTCCCAAATTAATGAAAAAGTCTATTTTGAGCTAAACCTAGAAAAGTGTGAATTCTCCCAAGCTAAAATCAGTCGCCGCCTTCAAATGAAAAACACGCACATACACACACTCGAATGTGTTTACTATTCCATTGATTTTGAGAGTTCTAGCTAGATTTCGGGACCTACAAGAACACTCAAGTCTCTTTTGTGCATTACCTTCAAACCCTAAGTGATCCAATCTTCAAGGTAATCCAATCATGTTTAGTGTTAATTCTTCCTAGATCGATAAGAACGTACCTAACACTGTGTGTTATGCGAGATTGTCAAAGACGGTATGAATATCCATCTCGTCTAAATCTTTGTTATGCCTTATCTGGGTTGTCAACTTTTTTCATTCTGGTAGAAGAGATGACAGGAAGCGGACATTACTCTTCATGTTGGTTTTGAAGACATTGATCTTCCTCATCTCATTGATGAGTGTAAGAAATCGTTCGTAAGCTTTGTTAATGTCTTCATCTGGTTTGGCTTTGAAGGAGTTATAGGCTTTTAGTATATTTGCCTTCTTGGCTTTGACTCCTACTTCAGTTCGATGTATCATCTTGTGTATTCCATCCCATATGTCTTTGGTTGTTGACATGCTATCTATCTGCATGTATATGATTGTCATTGGGTATTGCTTGCAGTAGATACGTCTTGGTCATTAGATCAACTTTAGCTCTAATTTTTTCTTGATCAGTATATTCATCTAGTGATTTGAGCCTTCTAGTCTCGGGGATAGATAGATTATTTTCTGGTGCACCAATGGTGACCATCCAAAACTTCGCAGGTCCAAAATTGAAGAAAGCATATGGCAGGCTTGATCTTTGCTGTCAATGACATTTATGAATCTGCTCCGCCAGACTGTGTATTCTCCTCGACGTAGAATGGACGGACATATCATTTCCTATTGAGTAAAGTAAGCATCCGTTTTTCTTTAAGTGTTGGTTGATAGTTGGATCTTCTTTGCTTGTTGTAGAATTCTGATACCCTTGATCACGTGGGCTTAGATTATTCACGCAATTTGGTTAGTCAACAAATATAAGCTCGAGTTTTGAGCCTTGGTGTGCGATAAAAATGATTTTCGATATTAATAAAAATAAAATTTTAAAATATACTTTTTCGTGAATGTTGAAAGAAATTCGTACTGAAGTGTTTTTTTTTTGTGATTTTCGTTTGAAAATTAAAAACTTTGCATATTTAAAGATAAATTTTCGTGTTGTAAAATTTTTCGTACGAAAAGTTATAGTATTTGGTAAAGTAAGATTACGTTTCAAAAATAATACTTTTCGTAAAATATAAATTCACCGCACCCACAACTTGAAAAGACCCGCATTGTACTGACTTGGATCGAGAAAACTTGCATAGAACTAGACCATGAAAACCCGCGATTCTTCTCCATTTCTCTTATTTTTTTCCTCCTCCTCTTCCTTTTTCCACGAGAAACCCACACCAGATTGAAAAACTCGCATGTTCCTGGTCTCGACTGAGGAAAGCTGTTGCTTCTTCTTCCTCCTCCTCCTCTTCCTCTTTGTTTTGTTTTTGTTTTTTTTTCTTCTTATTTCTGTTTTTATTATTTTTTTTAACCCATTTTAGCGTGTTGTTTCATTTAATAAGAAAAAAAAACAATAATATTAATAATATAAGGATAAAAAAAATGTCCTTAAGTGAAAGATATATTTCAAACTAGTCCCTTAATGATAAAAATTCATGTGGAGTTATGTAATAAAATTTTAGACTAATAGGTTTTTAAATGAAATCACCCCTAATAATAAGTATAATAGTAACAATAATAATAATTTGCAACTTGTATCTAAATAATAGTTTTTATGTACAACCAATGGACTAGGGATGTTGCTGCATCAGAGAATATTCTAGTTATCGGATCAGCTTCATCATACGCCACTCGTTAATTTTCAAAGGTATCTGTTCCAATGTTTTCTTTTCTTAAATAATTATATATAATATTTTATCCCCACATCCTATTGACTATATGTTAAGTCCAAGAGAATATCCGTAATAGTAAATGGCAGCAGTCATGATGATTAAGAGTTATAATCATCAAGTATTGTGTGTGATGACATCCAAAGAATCTATGATAATTTACTTTTCCATTTTTGGTTATTATTGATGATTAAAAAAGTATAATTCTATTTCTATCCTCCTATCTACTATTTGCAACCCCCTATTAAATAATGTAGTTTTCAATATTGACTAATTATTTCCTAACTCGACCGAATCTTTATTAACTATTTTCTCTCACTTAAATATAGAAAATTAAAGTAGTATTGTAACGTGAATAATATCTAAATTTCCAACTTTTTTTATATTTTGATTTGGCAAAAAAAAAATTATATGTGAGAAAGCGTTAAATTATTTATATTTGAAAAATTATATTATTTATACACAATAGCATATTTGACTAAATTAATCCTAAATATTTTCTTAAAATATATATTTCTTTAAAACTAGATCATTTTCTGTATAAATTTGTTAAACAGTAACAATTTTTGTGGTGGAATGATATAATAAATATAATATTAATATCTAGCTAATGATTCTGTTTATTTAATTCAATTTGAATATGTTAACAAGATATATTTATATTATATTAATATATTTTAATTAAAATAAGTTAAATATTAATAATGATAAATTTAGAAATATTAATATTTTTTTGTTAATTGTAGTATAGATTAGTTTAAAAATAAAATTAATATTGTTGGATTGAATGAGTTAATAAAAATAAATAATAAATTAATAAAATTATTGTTGATGAATTCAACGAATAAATAAATTAACTTTCTTAAAATTCAATGTTATTTTCAGGCAAAATTATAATTATAGGTCACTAAGTATGCTTGTTTTCGTTTTTTGGTCACTATGTTTGATAATTGTAAAAGTAGGTCACTAACTTTGTATGTCAAAATAATTTTGGGTTATGTTTCAATTTTGGGTTCACTAAGTATATATTTTTCGATTTTGGGTCACTAAGTATCAATTTTTGAATTTTGTGTCACTCATTTGGCTTATTAAAAATTGACCCAAAATTGCAAAATTGATACTTAGTGACCAAAAATCGAAAAATATATACTTAGTGACCCAAAATTGTTTTGACATACAAAGTTAGTGACCTATTTTTGCAATTATCAAACATAGTGACCCAAAAACGAAAACATGTATACTCAGTGATCCAATTTTCTAATTTTGCCTTATTTTCACCCCAAGAGTGTGTGTGAATAGTAGCACCCTTAGAAAATAGATCAATCATTTTTGGGACGAAAAACGTCGAAAATCGTCTGACTGCTATTGGAAAAACATTTAACCTATTGGTTGTTGTAATAATGTCAAGAAGAATTTCCTACTTATTTTATCGAAAAAATGATTGGAAACTCAAATAGTGGTTTTTTTTTTTTGTAAATTATTAAATATAACGAATTCAATTCGAAAATCGCTATAGCTAGTGTCAAGAATCTAATTTTTTAGTTTATTTTTCTTAACTTGAAATTAAGCTCTTGCAAACACTCATAGATTTCAAAATTATATGAAACATATTTATAATTTACCAACAGCATTCGTCAAACACAAAACATCTCCGACAAAATTACATAGAAAATGCATAAATTAAACATAAGAGCAAACGAACTATTTAGACAACAATAATATAGACATTGATGCCTCTTTCATGCCCATCTTGCTAGAAAGGACATGCATCCAACGCCCAAGAGAAGCGAAGCATAAGCACCCAACTGAAGCCTAACATTGCTTTGCATCCTCGGATTCATGAAATCTGCTGCTAAGAGATCGACAAGAGCCATGTAGATCAAAATACCCGACGAAGCCGAACCAAATATGCCTTCAATTATCAGAGCTTTTCGGCTGTTTTCTTTGTACGCTGATGAGATCGCGATGCCAACTCCCATCCCGATCGGTGTAGTCAGCGAGAAAAATAGCATCATAATGCTCGCTGTCATCGACTCGAACTTGGCCTAATAATCAATAATTGTGAGATACTATTGATATAACTAACTTATCCAAATTTATATAATAACTAATAGTAAGAAAAAATAAAAGAAATTAAAAGTATAAAAACGAGTTTGAGTGAATTATTTCTTTTTTACATAACGGTTGAAGGACTTAATTCAAAGAATGTTTGCGGATATTATATAAAACTATTTTTATATTTTGAGAAAATTGTAGCATACAAAATAAATATTATCTTATTCCAACATGATGAAAGACAAATAATCTTCCTTCCAATCTTTTATCTAAATATCTTATACATGAGATAAAATAATTAGAATTAGATATATAATATAACTCCACTCTCACTGTTTACACTAAAAGATCTGAAAATTAATTAATGTTTCAATCATTTTCTCAGAGATTAGGAAATCACGTGGTGAATGTAGATTTGTTGTTGGTGGTGGGGACAGTGGAATCATATTTCTTCCAAGATTTTGAGTAAGTATGATAACATAATGACAACATATCTCAATTACCATTATGACAACATTTGGACCTTTGAAATTATTCCAAAATTTGTACGTACGTATATATTATATCTATATATATATAAACAATAATATTATAATCAAATTTATTTAAGTACCTGTGAAATACATCCACCAAGGCCGATGCCCTCGAAGAATTGGTGAAATGACAAAGCTGCCATTAGCGGCTTAATCGTTTCCAAGCTTTTCGAAGCCCCTAGCGATACCCCAATTATCACCGAGTGTACCAAAATTCCCAACTCCAAAACCTTTCATTATTATTATATAATTAATAATACCGAAAAAGAAAAAAATAAATAAAAAATGACAAAGGGCAAAACCGACACTTTTTCTGGCGATGTTGTCGGAGTTATTAAAGCACGCAAATTAACATACCTGCGATATCACGCGCTGTCGGAGTAGCTCCGACTGCTCTAACCCTTGTGATGGAACGGCGGCTCCATGAGCATGCCCGTGAGTGGCATGCGTATGCACATGCACATGACCTTCATGCTCATCATCATCTTCATGAACATCCATATCATGGTCACCATGGCCATTATTATTAGCTTCTTCATCGTCGTCATCCACGTCCACATTCACCTGCAGTTTATTATTATTAGACTTGCCGAAATGAACCCTGTTGTAAAATCCCGACGCCAGCGTGTCCACCATGAGGGTGGCGATCGCCGACATCATCGATATGAAGCCGGCGAAGGGGAACTTCTGCCAGGGGCCCTCGTCCAGACAGGGTGACGTAAGCGTCCTGAAGGCCTCGGGGAGTATGTGTATGAACCCAGTGGCCAGTATTACGCCGGCGGCAAAAGCTTTTATCATGAAGAAGATGTCGTTCTCGGGTCTGAGGATCTCATACCTCTTTCCCAGGATCGGTATGCACACTCCCATCGCGCCGGCACACAGCACCGAAGCGATGGCGATTAGCTTGAACTTAAGGACCGATCCTCCCCCGGCGTGGTGGCCGGCGGCCTCGTAGTCCCTACATGCGATGTGGGATGACCCATCGACCGTTCTCGGGGATAAGATTAGGGTGAGTGATGCAAGGATTATTACAATCGAGACACGGTGGCGGTGGTTAATATTGTTGGTGAGGATGATCATGGTGGGAAGTTAGGCAATCGAGGTTGCGATAATGATAATGATGATGAGCTTGTGAGATGAGAGGAAGATAATGAAGAATAGAAGCCAGTCTTGTAAAAAATGTAAGAAGGAAGGAGAGAGGCTACGATGATGGTGCTTGAAAGAATCTATTTTTGCTTTTTGTTCTCTTTTTCTTAGGGTTTTCAATGAGGTTTTCAAGTAGAATTAAGGGCCGGTGAATAATCAATCTAGCTATGGATGGTGAGGAGTTTACGTACTGAGAACTATATATTATTTTTGTCTACTGTTTCTTAGTATTCTCGGACAGGTTGGACTCGACATGTCTGTATGTTGTGATTGAGAGTGTGTGGTCTGTGGGTGATCATATAAGGTTCGAAAAAGGTTAAAGCCTACGGCTGATGAATTGAAGTTTTTTAGTTGGATCCTTTTTGGTCTGTGTTGAAACGATGAGCACATTGTGAGTGTGATAATGTGCTCATCTTTCGTTGATATCGAAATTAGAAAAGGACAAACGTTAAAGCGTAAATTGAAAGCGTAGTACATATACATTTTCAATTTTTTATGTTTATAATTTATTATGTTATGAATCAAACCATACATCTCAAAAGATCTAATATTATTGTTTTTGTAATCTGCAGATTGTGAATAAATCCAATCAAATACGAACAAACGAACGAAACATATATGGATTTCTTCGTCAAATAAATATAAATAATAATAAAAAAAAAACACTACTCAGCCTATCAATTATTGTTCTAATGATGGCTACATGAACACGATGTAGAATTAATTATTAGCCAATTGGTGTCAAGATGTCGTTATTGTTTCTCTATTTTCCATCTTTGTACCAAGGCCTTTTTGCCTTTCCTAGTGACTAGTGAGCTTCTTTTTTTTTTTCCCTTCTTTTTCATTAATATATTTTACGGTGCGCGTTAATTCTTGTTCTTAATTTGTGAATTAGTTTTTAATACAATCAAACCAAATAAAAATTTTGAGTTTCACATGTTAAAATTTTATTTATATTTATCATCTTAAACAAACTCATCAACTTAAGCTCACCTGTTAGAAACAAAACTATATTACAAAATTAATATTTTTTTGTTAAAATATGGGAAATAGAACCTTCTTTTCTTAATCATATTTCCGAGTAAGTTTCCGAGCAAACTGTTGACCTTTTTGGTCTTATGTGATTGAGAGTTTTGATGATTTTATGTAATTAGAAGCAATGAGGTCTATAACTTAAGCAATTCGAATGTAATGTTTATAAATGTTTAAGTAGGTGAAAATATTCGATATAATGTGCTTTAACGTTGCTGATTTTTTAAGTATCGAATATGTGATTATATGCTTAACTGTTATATCATTGAAATCACTGAAATTCCATTGATATCTTATTCGTAACATATGAATATCATCATGAGATATATATGGAAAGTCGTTATGCCCTACATGGAATATATAGAAAGTAGTCCTTGATAAGATGTATGTCGCACTGTACTTATATATGGAAATTCCGTGTGCTTTATACATGGAATATCATTTTGTGACATACATGGAAATCTGTTGTGCTATATATGGAAAATCTGTTACTCGATGGGAACTATATATGGTATATTCTGATCTGATTGAGATATCCCTACATGGAAAGATATGCACTGATTTGATTTTAGATGAAATCGCCTATCTATGGTAAGTTATTCCCTGATCTAAAATTTGTGAATATATATGGAAATGAATCATGCTAATTGATCTTATGACCGTTGTGATATTATATAGTTAGCATGATTAAGATAATATTGATTCTCGATAAATGCATGGATTGTGTGCCGAATTGGTATATTATCTGAAACTAACTTTTCATGTGAAGTGTTGACCATTTGATGCATATATATAGAGAACAACACTTAGAAAATCGAGTTTAAGACAGAGAGTGCAGAAGAAATGAAATTCATATAGCTGAACCTACACTTGTGATCATATACTGCTATCGAGCTTCCACTGGTGATATCCTTCTGCCGTTCAGCTTACACTTGCGAATCTGAGCGAAACCTGAGTGATTCTATTCTTTTTAAACCATCTATTCTGTCTTCGAACTTGTGATTACACGGGGAGACGAGAGTGAAGTGTGCCTGCACGTGAAGGAAGGATCGGTGTATTCGGGGGCCCTTCGGGAGCGAGCTGTGTCCAGTCGGAGAGTTGTGATTGTTAGGATGTATGCCCTCGGAATGTCATACGAGGATTGGAAAAAGTATAGGGCATATACTTTTGTATAGTTCGAATAAATAAGTTTGTAAAAACTTTTAATATATTTGAGGCATTATTATTATTTATCGATTTAAAGTCTACTTGGCATCCGGTAGTGCGATAAATAAATAAAACCCGTATGTGTGAGTTAAGCGTTTGATTCTCATGGGATGAGAGAGGACGACACCAGACACTTTTATTCTCCACATAGAAAATGTTCGTAAGTCTTAGGACTCTAGTAGGGTGACTAGAGTACCGATCATGACTTATCCGTCGACGACTCCAACGCGATTGTGTCAATCGCTCACTTGGGATAGTGGGAGGTCGTGGCGGGAATATGTCGGATCTGAGGGATATATTTGAACATACGGCTCAATAGTCGTTCGATCACATGGCTATATCTCGGGGATGTCAATGATCGAACGACACACTATAGTGGCCTTAGACCGATGGGGTCATCGACGGAGTTGCTTTTCGGATCTCGGTTTGTCGCTAGTTGGCTAGGCCCGCATTGTTCATGAAAAAACATGGGTCAGCGGCGAAACGCGGCCGGGGTAACATAAGTGATTGTCGAGCTTTAACCGCCATCAAGATTCACAGTCTCATATGAGATAAACGTCCTATAATATAATTGGGGACGACAATCACAAAGCCTTTGGCCGAAGCATTTAAACTAACTCGTGTGGGACACGGAGTGTAGTTTAGTGATTGCGCCTGTCACGATTATAATATAGCATCGAGTCTAGTGAGGTTGACATTGACCATGGCTCTCACTCGATCGGGATGTATGTGAAGGGTTTAATCATATAGTGATGATCTATAGTTGGTTCAACCGAATAAGAGTGGATCGCATTCGATCTCAACCGGGATCTGTCCGGTACCGCGGGATTAGCTAGGCGAATACCGGACTCGCGGATTCCTCCCGTGACGGTTGAGACGAACCAAGGGAGTCGGGCTTAAAAAAGGATTACGGATTCGTAAAGTAACGGCTAGACTTTCTCTAATGCCTAACGGACTTGGAGTTCGTTGAGGCCGTGTCACGTCAATATTGGATGTTGATAATTAGTTAATCTTAAGAATGGTCTTAAGTATAATTAAGACTTAAGATTGTCTTAAGTGCTTAATTAATTAACTAAGTAAGGGCTCAATTGCAATTAAATTAATTGAGTTGGACTTAATTGTTTAATTTTCAAACAGTTGGACTTAAATTGAATTAGATTCATATTATAAACCTTCAATAGCAAATAATAGATTTTTCCTTAGTGGAAAAATACTACACATCTAATAGTGATGGGTAGAATGGCTAAGTATGTGACACATATCCATTGACTAAGCCATAATATTTTTTTTTTGGGGAAGGTCACTAAATAAAAATGAAAAAGTACAGTTCAGCGGCTTGCCGCATCCCATCCGGTAACATGCTACCGGCTCACAACCACAAAAAAAGTGACCTAACTACCATGCAATACGCCACACACGGCGCATTGCACTTGTCTGTAGCTGATACTTACAAGGTAACGTAGATAATCGTAAGCATAAATTATGAACAATATCAGCCACAATGTGCTCCGGTGTTCGCCGTCCGCCTTCTCGCCAGCATCTGTTGCGCTCGATCCATATGTGATACACCAGGGACGCTAGCGCATGTCGATATGTCATCCAAGCAAGATGCTTCCCGCGCCACCGATGAGCAGCCCACAAAACTCCCATGCGCCACTCCCTTTCCGGCCAAGGTACGCGAATCCGATCCTGAAGAAGATGTAGGCAGCTCCTGGTAAATCCACAATCAAAGAAAAGATGCCGAGTTGTTTCCAACACATGATCATCGCATAGGGAACACTCCGCCGTTCCGGCCACATCTGCAATCCAGGGCTTATCCCTCGTCATCAATCTATCCCTAATAGCTAGCCAGAGGATGAAGTCATGTTTGGGGATAGAGACCGGTCCCCCAAACAGAGTATGCCAAGGAACCTGAGGTCGCCGAAGACGCAAGGCCTCTCTAGCCGAGTGCGTCGAGAATCTTCCATCAGCCGAATGGCGCCACCTCACAGTATCTTCCACGGTCGGCTCCACCCCGGGAAGCATTGGAGCAATCTCCAAATATTCCGATGTGGTACGCACAGGCCAACTCCATCCCTCAGTCCCTATAACCGCGCTAAGTCGAGAGTCGAGAGGGAGACCCATAACCATCGGTCCTCTCAGAAAGCGCTCAACAAGTGGATAGGTCAAAAGCCAAGGATCTGTCCAGATCCAAGTTTCCGCACCATCACCAATGCAGAACTCGATGAGGGGGCGAATTTGGTCTCGAAGCTTCAGAATCTTCCTCCAACTCCATGCACTCCTAGCCGAGGGTCTAATATTCCAAACTGACCGATTATGCAATCTCGTGCTTCGAATCCATACAGTCCAGATAGAGGATTCATCATGTCTTAATAGACACCAGAGGTGGCGCATCAGTAGTGCCCTGTTATCGGTTTCAACCGATCTGATGCCTAAGCCTCCTTCTTCCCGCGGAAGGCAAACGTCCGCCCAGGCTACTTTGGCTGTTGAACCCCTCCAAAGGAACTTACGAAATCGCATTTCCATGCTCCGAATGATACCCTTCGGTAATATGAAAATTCCTGCCCAATATGAATGAAGACCCAAGAGGACCGATTTAATTAGCTGAACTCGTCCCGCGTAGGAAAGGGAATTATTCAGCCATGAACCTAACCGACGATCAATACTCCTTAGAAGGGGGGTACAGTCAAGGAGAGTAAGCCTAGATGTGATCAGCGGGACCCCCAAGTAGCGCACCGGAAGAGATCCCATCGTGAAACCCATCACGCCCTGAAGTGCTCCCGACAATCTTTCCGCGCGCTTCGAGATAAACATCTCACTCGTGCCCAAGTTGGCATGCAATCCAGAGAGGTCCGCAAACAGATCAAGACCTGATTTTAAAGTAGTCACCGAATCAAGGTCTGCATGGGCGAAAAGCAGTAGGTCGTCCGCGAAGGTGAGCATAAACAGCGATGTTGCTTCGCATCTCCAATGATAACGAAAATTGCTGCTCCGCTGTAACAAAGAAGCCAGGATTCCATGCAGCACCTCCATAACAAGTGTAAACAAATAGGGCGAGAGTGGATCTCCTTGACGCAGCCCCCGCTTTCCCTCGAAAAAGCCTTCCGGCCGCCCATTAGTGTTCACCGAGAATCGTGTACTCGTGACACATGCGCGGATCCATCTCACAAAAGTCGGGTGAAAATTCAGCGCCTGAAGTGTTGCTAAGATGAAATCCCACTCCACTTTGTCGTACGCCTTAGCTAAATCCACCTTAAACATGACCCGCTCAGGCAGACCCCCGCTCATATACTCATGACACAGCTCCTGTGCAAGGAGGATATTATCCGAAATGCGTCGTCCCGGTATAAACTGTTAGGAGGTATGCCCTCGGAATGCCGTTCAGAGGACTGAAATGAATGGGGTGACCCATGTTGTATAAGTTCGAAAAATGTAAATGGTTTATTGTAACCATTAATTAATAAAATATTGTATTTTATTAATTTGAGGCATTCATTATTTATTTATCGAGTTTGAAGTCTACTAGCTTCCGGTAGTGCGGTAAATAAATAAAACCCTTGTGCACGAGTTGATCGATCGATTCTCATGGGATGAGAGAGGCGACACCGATCGGATCTTATCCTCTGCACTAAATAATTGTTCGCAAGTCTTAGGAATCTAGTGGGGTGACTAGATTACCGATTATGACTTGTTCGTTGACGGCTCCAATGCAACGATTGTGTCAATCGTTCATCTTGGGAAGATGGGAGGTCGTGACGAAAATATTGCCGATCGGGGCATCGGAGTATTCGAACACATGGCTCGATATTCGTTTCGATCGCATGGCTTAACACGGGGATGTCAACGATCGAACGAAGACTATAGCAGCCTTAGACCGTTAGGCTCATCGACGGATTTGTTACCGCAATTCCGGTTTGACGCTAGTTTGCTAGGCCCGTTAAATACTCCGATGAAGGGTATGGGCCAGCGGCAAAACGCGGCCGGTTTTACGGAGATGATTGCCGGGCTTTGAGCGCTCTCGGGATTCACTGCCTCATTAACGAGGTTAACGTCCTATGAGATAATTGAGGACGACGATTACTAAGCCTCCGGCCGGAGCTATAAACTAGCTCGTGTGAGACACGGAGCGTAGTTTCGTAATCGCGGCAGTCTTGATTATAACATAGAGTCGAGTTTAGTGAGTTTGACATTAACCATGATTCTCACTCGATCGGGACGAAGGTGAAGGGCGTAAGAATATTAAACGAATATCTATAGTCGGTTCGACATAATTTAGATTGGATCAAAATTCGTTCTCAATTAGGATCTGTCCGGTACCGCGGGATTGGCTAGGCGAACACCGGACTCGCGGATACCTCCCGTGCTAATTGAGACGAACCAAGTGAGTCACGCTTAAAAAGGATAACAATCTCTATTGGTCGGGACAAACTTTTCAAAGGTGCGTAACGAATTGAGAATTCGTTGGCGCAGTGGCACGTCTATACGGGGTATAGACACTTAGTTAAATTCCGAATTTGATCTCGGGAATAATTAAGACTTGTGATTGGATCAAGTACTTAATTAATTAACTAAGTTTGGGCTTGATTAGAATTTGGATTAATTGGATTGGATCTATTTGATCAAATTATAATCATTCGGACTCAATCGAATTTATTCGATTTTTCCAAAGGCTCAATTGCAAAACCTTAAATGTTGGCATGGCCTACACTTATTTAAAGGTTTATTAAAGTGTCACTAACCTACTTTAATGGACAAAAACGAAATATTGGTTGAGAGAAAATGACTTGGTCTTTATTTTTCAACTATGAGAGTGACATTGTGTCATTTAGTCCATGGATTTGATTCATCTTCTTTCTCCTCAAGTTATGAACGAAATTTATCATAAGTGACAAGCAAGAAAAAGAACTTAAGTGTTTTTGAAAGAGAGAAAAGATCAAGGATCTTGAGAGGAAAAGAAAAGTTTAGTCCAAGTTCAACTTAAGCTTCAAAGCTAAGTTAGAACCTCCTTCTAGCAACTCTAGCCATCCGTGGGTTGCTCTGAGGTGCCAAAGAGTGCATATCGGCGTTTCGAACTTGCTCGGGTCAGTCCGAGATGAAGAAGGATTTGCTCAAGCTTCGCGTTTTCGAACGCCGTGCTGTGACGATCTAGCCACGCGCAACAAGGGTAAGGTTTCGAACCTTTAGATTAGGTTGATTTGATCAATCTTGAAAAGGTCTTGAATGACCTCGAATGATCTATAATAATGTCTTAAGACATGTATGGAGTCATGGTATAAAGTTTGGAATTGATCGGAAATCATTTCGGGGTTCGAAACGAAAGATTTCGGCTATCGGCCGAGGTCCACCGCCTGAGACATGAAGTCCCACGGCCATGGACCTGGGCTGGGCTGGATTGAACCCTGACCCACGGCCGTGGACCAAGGTGGTCCTGGCCGTGGGTAGAGCCCAACCATAACCCACGGCCGTGGACCGTGGTGGTCCTGGCCGTGGGCAGAGGCTCGAAGAGGTCCACGGTCGTGGACCAAGGTGGTCTTGGCCGTGGACCCAATTAGCTCGCTGCCCTTCTCGGCAAAGGCTGACCCACGGCCGTGGGCCGTGGTGTCTCAGACCGTGGACCATGGCAGAGAGCTGCCATGGTCTCCCGAGGGCTCGGGTCGGGGTGCTCGGGTCCTCGGGTACCTCCCGGGATGTGTTCGTGCAAGTTTAAATGATAAAAATTTAAAATTCGGCACCTACACTACGGGATCGCTTCCGCTTCCGCTAAGTCCATGTTGCGCTGTTCGGGGGCCACCGTCGGTCGATACGGGCTCACCCCAACAGTGGTATCAGAGCTACGGCTCAAGATCGGGTTCGACCGAAGGCCTCGAAAGCCGATGTGGTGAACATACGGTCGACAAAATTGTCGCTCGTGACGTCGGTCGGAAACCGACATCAAAATTGTGTGTTGCATGTTTATGTGGGACAATATCGCGGATTTAGGTTATCCGGGTTATTTGTTTAAGGGCCGTATGCTGCGCCCCGGTATGTACATGGATTACGGGATGTACGGGAAATAATTCCCCCCGTGTTGTATTTTATCGCTTTATTAGATAGAGTTAGATAAAAGGCGGCTGTTCGTTGCGAGACACGAAGACGGCCCGATGTCCATGGTGGTCCGAGGATGGCATTCCTCGAAGATCGAAGACCCCGGTCGTATACGACCCATGTAATAGGACCAGTATAGATAGTCCGCGTATTGACCATTTAGATAGCTTTCCTAGGGTTAGTTATTTAAATATCGCATAAACGTGCTCGTGCTTATTTTCACGCTATGAGACCATGCATGTATCTCCCGATTGGAATACTAAGTGAGCAAAGGGATTAGAATCCCTGTCTTCTATCAAGCTCGAATCAGCTGTTACAAAAGTCATTGTAAGTTTTGGTTTCGGGTTTGCCGGTGCCTTGCTTTCGCTTTTGTTTCGGCTTATTAGGGTGCGGTCAAACGCCGCTCGCCAAGACCACACCTAAGTCCAAAAGGCAAGGTTCAAGTGTGCGATTCGAGCAAAGTTGATAGGTTGCACTTAGACAGTTATACCGCCTTGTTTCGGGTTAGCCGGCGGGGGTCCCTGACTGAGACAAAGATAGTTGAGACACTCGTGAGACGAGTTCGCGTGGAACGCGACTTCGTTGGCTTTTGCAAACCAATAAAACGTCAGAGGTTAAGGTTTGCTTAAGCTTTCGGGGACATCAACTCCACTATCGAAGTTATCAACGAGCTTCCGAAACCTCTAATGGGAGTATGGGGTTTTAGAAAAGATAGTGGGAGTCAAACGAAACAAAAGTCCTTGTTTGCGTTTGATGAACTATACAACAATCTAATAGGACTTTATTTTCTGCAGATTTGTGTATTTCTCTCAATTACAAAATGTCTTCCGCATGACAAATACTGCTCAAAGAAAACCGTTTGACTGGGTCAAACTACGTCGATTGGTTACGCAATCTGAGAATTATTCTCGGGATTGAATCGCTGACTTATGTGTTGGACTCTGAAATGCTGCCAGCCCCAGGGGCTGACGCTAGCAATGAAGTTCGTACTGCTTACGATAAGCGGAACAAAGACGAACAAATCGTGAAGTCATATGTACTCGGGTCAATGAGCAATGCTCTGCAGTGTAGCCATGAGCACATGGCGAATGCACGGCAGATATTGCTACATGTGAAAGAATTGTATGGTACACCGTCTAGGACAGTCCGGTATTCGATATCGGAACAACTCTTTCGCTCGAGGATGTCTGAGGGCGAAAACGTTGGAGATCACGTGTTGAACATGATCAATATGATTGAGAGATTGGAGACTCTTGGTTTTCTTATTGATTGTGATCTCCAATGCGATCTGATTTTGCAGTAGCTTCCCCCCTCCTTCAACTCGTTCATAGTGAACTTCAATCTGAACGATAAGCAGCTGACTTTATCTGAACTGTTAAATCAGTTGGTGTCAGCACAGTCTCAGATGAAGAAGGGGAAACAGACAGCGCTTGTGGCAACCACTAATCTTGCCAAGGGCAAAATGAGGTTGAACAAGCGAAGGCCTTCGAGGCTGACTTACGATAAAAAGAAGAAGTCCAAACAAACCGGTCCGAAGCCAACGGACAAATGCCTTCATTGCGGTGTGCTAGGCCACTGGAAGAGGGATTGTCCCAAGCTCAAAAGTGAGATGGTGGCTTTAGGTAAAGAACTATATGTTTTAGAAACTGTATGTTCTATGTCTGTATATTCTACTTCGTGGATCTTGGATTCCGGAGCCAGTTCTCACATCTGCGTGATGTCACAGGATCTGGAACGAAGTAGAAGGCTCGAGGACAAGGAGGTGATGATCAACGTGGGGAGCGGACATAGTGTCTCGGCAAGCCACGTGGGATCGAAAAAACTATGTTTAGATACTGGTTTTATGTTGCTGTTAGATAATGTACTTGTAATTCCCCGGGGGTTAAAGAACATTGTCGCCATTCCCGTTTTGAGCGGAAGTGGTTATGTATTTAATTTTCAAGGAAATAAATGCAATATTTTGTTTGGAAACAAAATTGTCGGAACAACAACTCTTTTAAATGGTCTTTACTATTTAAACCTCCAAACTGAAAAATCTGTGAACGCAATCACCAACAAACGAAAGTTAGAAACAAACGCGAGATATCTATGGGATGAGAGAGGCGACACCGATCGGATCTTATTCTCTGCACTAAATAATTGTTCGCAAGTCTTAGGAATCTAGTGGGGTGACTAGATTACCGATTATGACTTGTTCGTTGACGGCTCCAATGCAACGATTGTGTCAATCGTTCATCTTGGGAAGATGGGAGGTCGTGACGAAAATATTGCCGATCGGGGCATCGGAGTATTCGAACACATGGCTCGATATTCGTTTCGATCGCATGGCTTAACACGGGGATGTCAACGATCGAACGAAGACTATAGCAGCCTTAGACCGTTAGGCTCATCGACGGATTTGTTACCGCAATTCCGGTTTGACGCTAGTTTGCTAGGCCCGTTAAATACTCCGATGAAGGGTATGGGCCAGCGGCAAAATGCGGCCGGTTTTACGGAGATGATTTCCGGGCTTTGAGCGCTCTCGGGATTCACTGCCTCATTAACGAGGTTAACGTCCTATGAGATAATTGAGGACGACGATTACTAAGCCTCCGGCCGGAGCTATAAACTAGCTCGTGTGAGACACGGAGCGTAGTTTCGTAATCGCGGCAGTCTTGATTATAACATAGAGTCGAGTTTAGTGAGTTTGACATTAACCATGATTCTCACTCGATCGGGACGAAGGTGAAGGGCGTAAGAATATTAAACGAATATCTATAGTCGGTTCGACATAATTTAGATTGGATCAAATTTCGTTCTCAATTAGGATCTGTCCGGTACCGCGGGATTGGCTAGGCGAACACCAGACTCGCGGATACCTCCCGTGCTAATTGAGACGAACCAAGTGAGTCACACTTAAAAAGGATAACAATCTCTATTGGTCGGGACAAACTTTTCAAAGGTGCGTAACGAATTGAGAATTCGTTGGCGCAGTGGCACGTCTATACGGGGTATAGACACTTAGTTAAATTCCGAATTTGATCTCGGGAATAATTAAGACTTGTGATTGGATCAAGTACTTAATTAATTAACTAAGTTTGGGCTTGATTAGAATTTGGATTAATTGGATTTGATCTATTTGATCAAATTATAATCATTCGGACTCAATCGAACTTATTCGATTTTTTCAAAGGCTCAATTGCAAAACCTTAAATGTTGGCATGGCCTACACTTATTTAAAGGTTTATTAAAGTGTCACTAACCTACTTTAATGGTCAAAAACGAAATATTGGTTGAGAGAAAATGACTTGGTCTTTATTTTTCAACTATGAGAGTGACATTGTGTCATTTAGTCCATGGATTTGATTCATCTTCTTTCTCCTCAAGTTATGAACGAAATTTATCATAAGTGACAAGCAAGAAAAAGAACTTAAGTGTTTTTGAAAGAGAGAAAAGATCAAGGATCTTGAGAGGAAAAGAAAAGTTTAGTCCAAGTTCAACTTAAGCTTCAAAGCTAAGTTAGAACCTCCTTCTAGCAACTCTAGCCATCCGTGGGTTGCTCTGAGGTGCCAAAGAGTGCATATCGGCGTTTCGAACTTGCTCGGGTCAGTCCGAGATGAAGAAGGATTTGCTCAAGCTTTGCGTTTTCGAACGCCGTGCTGTGACGATCTAGCCACGCGCAACAAGGGTAAGGTTTCGAACCTTTAGATTAGGTTGATTTGATCAATCTTGAAAAGGTCTTGAATGACCTCGAATGATCTATAATAATGTCTTAAGACATGTATGGAGTCATGGTATAAAGTTTGGAATTGATCGGAAATCATTTCGGGGTTCGAAACGAAAGATTTCGGCTATCGGCCGAGGTCCACCGCCTGAGACATGAAGTCCCACGGCCATGGACCTGGGCTGGGCTGGATTGAACCCAGACCCACGGCCGTGGACCAAGGTGGTCCTGGCCGTGGGTAGAGCCCAACCATAACCCACGGCCGTGGACCGTGGTGGTCCTGGCCGTGGGCAGAGGCTCGAAGAGGTCCACGGTCGTGGACCAAGGTGGTCTTGGCCGTGGACCCAATTAGCTCGCTGCCCTTCTCGGCCAAGGCTGACCCACGGCCGTGGGCCGTGGTGTCTCAGACCGTGGACCATGGCAGAGAGCTGCCATGGTCTCCCGAGGGCTCGGGTCGGGGTGCTCGGGTCCTCGGGTACCTCCCGGGATGTGTTCGTGCGAGTTTAAATGATAAAAATTTAAAATTCGGCACCTACACTACGGGATCGCTTCCGCTTCCGCTAAGTCCATGTCGCGCTGTTTGGGGGCCGCCGTCGGTCGATACGGGATCACCCCAACATAAATGCCGTTTGTGTCGGATGAACAAGACTCGCAAGGGATCCCCTCAATCGGTTGGCAATGATCTTGGATATTATTTTATACAAGACATTGCAACACGAAATCGGGTGGTAATCCGTCGCCATCGTCGGATTCTCACACTTAGGAATAAGTGTAATAAGAGTCGAATTCAGCTTCCCAAGAAGATATCCCGTACGGAAGAACTCCTGCACAGCATGAGTTTTTTTTTTTTTTTTTTTTTTGGGGAAATTTCCGTATATATATATATATATATATATGAAAGAGTACATCGTACAAAGGCGCCTACCACGCAACACGCCACAAACGTCTAATAGCCGCACATTGCAAAACACACTTTGCAGCTGTGCCAGTGAGACGTAAACACACTAAAGCAACAACGCATGCAACCAAACTATCAGGAGAAGGGATAATACCCTCCCGCCAACACCGGTTCCGCGCCATCCAGATATGATAAACAAGCGAAGCAAGAAGGTGCCGATTCGCAGCGAAAAGAAGGTGAGCCCGCCTCCAGCGCATAGCTGCCCAAGCAATGCCGTGCTGCCACTCCGCATATGGCCAGGCCCACCGAACCTGACGACGAAGAAGGCTAAGGCAGCGGCGCGAAAAGCAACAGTCAAAGAAAAGGTGCTGAACCGTTTCGACGACCGACTCATCGCAAAAGACACAAGCCGAAGTTTCCGCACGCTGAGCCACCCATGGCTTATCGCGCGTCGAGAGACGCTCACGGATAGCCAACCATAAAATAAACTCATGTCGGGGGACACGTAGCGGGCCACCAAAAAGAGAAGCCCAGGCCACAGGCTGTCGCCTAGTCCGAATCGTCTGCCTAATCAAGCTAGCGGTCGGCTGACCATCAAAGGAACCTCTCCAAACGAAAGCGTCCGGTCGGTCCGGATCAACCGAAGGCAGCTCCGTGCTGAAGTCAAGAAACTCCATCGTGGTCTGGGCCGGCCAGTCCCACCCCTCCGAAGAAATCACCTCAGATAGGCGTGAGCGAGTGGGTAGCCCCATCGCAATAGGACCACGTGGAAACCGGTCTAACAAAGCCCCCGAGAAAAGCCAAGGATCCTCCCAAAGCCAAATAGAGGAGCCATCCCCAATCCGAAAGTCCACAAGCCGTCTGAACTCATGTCTTAGGTGCAACAACTTCCGCCAACTCCACGACGTAGTCGGCGACACAGGGATAGTCCAGAAAGAGCGAGAGCGGAGTCGCTGACTATAAATCCACGCCACCCAAATAGAATCTCTCGGGCGAGTGACTAAACGCCAAAGAAGCCGAAGGAGCAGCACCCTATTATCAGTAGCCACCGAGCGGAGACCCAAGCCACCTTCCTCCCGAGGAAGGCATATATCGTCCCACGCAACCTTAGCAGCCGAGCCGCCCCATAGAAAATGGCGAAACTTACCCTCGAGGGCACGAACAATACCCTTCGGCAGCAGAAACACCCCAGACCAAAAAGGATGCAGTGCCTGTAGGACCGGCTTAATCAGTTGAACCCTCCCAGCATAGGAGAGGGACTGATTTAGCCAACCGCCCAAACGGCCATCCACCTTATGCAGCAGCGGTGCGCAGTCCGACAGGGACAACCGAGAAGCCAAGAGAGGCACCCCAAGATAGCGAACTGGGAGTGCAGCTAAGGGGAAGCCCAAAATGGGCTGCAGCTGCTCGAGCAGACCCTCAGCGCTCCTAGAAAGAAACATGGAGCTCTTAGTCGAATTAGGCGCAAGACCGGACAGGACCGAGAAACGATCCAACGCAGCCTTAAACACCCCCACAGACACCGCATCAGCCCGACAAAACAAGAGAAGATCATCAGCAAACATCAGCATGGGGAGCGACAAATCAGCACACCGCCAGTGATAACCAAACCGAGGCTCCTCCTGAATACACTTAGCCACAATACCATGTAAGACCTCCATAACCAAAGTGAACAGATACGGGGAGATCGGGTCCCCCTGACGAAGTCCACGACGACCCGAGAAGTAGCCAGATGAACGGCCATTGACGTTAATGGAAAACGTCGTCGTCGTTATGCAGGCGCGAATCCACTCAATAAAGCGAGGGGGAAAACCCATAGCCTGCAACGTTGCCAACAGAAAGCACCATTCCACCTTATCGTAGGCCTTCGCGAGGTCAACCTTAAAGAGCGCACGAGGTGGGTGGCTAGTACTAGTATAGCCGTGGCATATCTCTTGGGCGAGTAGAATATTATCACTGATGTGGCGACCAGGGATGAAAGTCGTCTGAGACTCATGAACCAGCCCTGGAAGCGAGGCTTTCAACCGGTTCGCAAGGATCTTAGAGATAACCTTGTAGAGCACATTGCAACAAGAAATAGGGCGAAAGTCCGTTGCCCTGCGTGGCGAGTCGCACTTCGGAATCAATGTAATCAGAGTGCTGTTAAGGCCCTTAAGGAGTCGGCCCGTAGCGAAAAAATCCCGGACAGCACCGATAAGATCAGGCCCAACAATCCCCCAAGCAGCTTTGAAAAAGGCTGCCGTATAGCCGTCCGGCCCCGGCGCCTTCTCATCCCCCATAGAGAAGAGTGCCTGATGAACCTCGATGTCCTCCAAGGGACAGACGAGGGCCTCAGCCGCGGCGGAGGAAACCCGACGGGCGATGAAGGGGTGGACATCAGGGAAAAGAACCGGAGAAGGACGACCCGTCTGACCCAAGAGGCCCTCATAAAACCTCAATAGCTCACCCTCAACTGCCGCTGGTGCGTCTAACAGAGTACCATCAGCCGTCTCCAAAATGTGGATACGATTTGTGGCCCTACGAACGGCCACCTTCCTAAAAAAGTAGGCCGTGCACTGGTCACCGTCCCGAAGCCAGGCCAGCTTGGCTCGCTGGGAAAGGGCCGTCTGCTCAATCTCAACAGCCCGGGCGTAAAGGCCACGGCATATACGCTCCAGAGCACGGAACCGATCGTCAAGCGGGTAGATGGACGTAAACTGCTGCACAAGGCCTAAGAAGTGCATGGCCTCAGTGACATTAGCCGCCAAGTCACCCTTGGAGCGTCGCATACGCGTAAAGACCGGCTTCAACATCTTCAGACGCTGAACCACAGAAAACATCGGGTGGTCGGGCAACGGAATATCCCAAGCCCTCTGAACCTCGTCAAAGAACGCGGGCTCCTGAATCAGGAAATTCTCAAACCGAAATCGAGTACCCCGCACAACAGTCGGAGCTTCACCCAAAGATAGTGGTGAATGGTCCGAGGTCGCGGGTAGGCCAAAACACACATGAGCATCGGCATGGGACACAAACCACTGCGGATTCGCCACCATACGATCCAGCTTCCGCCAAATTGCTGCTGCGCCCGTCTGCTGATTATGCCACGTAAACTCCTGGCCAGTCGCAGGGATACACGCAAGATCCGCCCGAACCAGAAGGGACCTAAAGTCAGCCATGTCAAGAGGATGTGGGACTCCCCCCGACTCTCGGAGACACTGAGGATGGCGTTAAAATCCCCAGCCACCACCCACGCATCATCAACATGAGAGGAAGAAAACTGCACCAGCTCTTCCCACAGCGAAGCCCGGGCGACCCGGGTGGACCTCCCATAGACAAAGGACACAAGCATCGTCAGACCTGTGGCGACAAGCACCACGCGGCAATGGACTGCCTGGTCGGAGGTAGCAATCACCGAGACGCGAAGACAGGCCGGGTCCCAACCAACCCAAATCCTAGTACCCGGGCCACTATCATAGTCAAAAAACCAAGTCCACCTGTGACGCAAGCCATTAGAAATACGGGTAGCATTCAGCGCAGCAACCCTTGTCTCAAGGAGGCCAACCAAAGGAAGACGCATACTCCTAATCCAATCGCCCACTGCTCGTCTGTGGTCTTGGCGATTAAGACCACGCACATTCCACGAGCCGAATCTAATCATGGATCACCACCGTTGCGGGCTGCAGCAACATCAGGGCCCGGAGAGAAGGAGAATCTACTCTTTCTCTGATCAGCTTCAACGTACCATCACTGAACTTTGGAATTTCTGACACCAACATGACCTTTTTTTCTTCCTTGGGGTTTAGATAGACGATGGCTAATTCTGGATTCTGAAATAATTCAGCTTCAATGCATTTATCTAGATTGTAGTCACCGCTCGTTGGTCGTGTGAGGTTGACCTTCTTCATTCCGTTTTCCAACGCCATCTGGAGATCTTGGGCAACATGGAATTTGACATCTCTGAGCATGAACCCTTTGATCGCGTAGTACCCTTGCCTATATTCGTGCTTTGTAGCTCCAAAATTCCGGCAGAGGTAGTACATTTGGTTGACGTCGGATCTTTTCAGGAATTGTAGATCGGCCTCGGTGATGGTTGAGATAGAGCCATCATTCCACATCACCTTGAACTCTGGGTAGTGCGTTCTTCCCACGTTCTTGTCGTTCATCTGTATGATGTTGATCAAAGGCGACTTTGACTGGAAGTGGGCACGCTGTTCTTTGGTCGTCCTTGTCGGCATGCTTCCTCGATCACCGAGGATCCATAGATAGCCCGTAGCATCCCTGCCTTTGAGATATGATAGCCCCCTCAGGTTGAGTTCATCCAGCTTCTTGATTTTGTCTGATGTCCTCCAGATGCGCTTGGATGATTTTTCGAGAAATGGTGTTGTTAGTCTCACATTGTCCCATTCAGTCTCCATTCTTGATATGCTTCTTGGGACTTGGACTTCGGGTGCTCTGTAGATCCCGTAGTCCGTGTTGTTGTCTAACAGCTTCTCGAGATGTTCGCCCTCTTCAAGCTCGATCGGGTCGAAGGAGTAGATGTTGGCCATGGCTCTCTTAAACACTTCTCTGTATTTTGTAATTCTTGCCACGGCTTCTGCTTCAAACTCGTCCTTCTTTGACCACGGTTCTGTCATGACGTATTCGTCGAGCACTTGATGGGGATCTGTCGTTGGATCATCCTTGTGCGCATCTTCGAAGATGGGGATTTTGTCGTCTGAGGCTTGTTTTTTCTTTTGGGTTTTGGATTGGTATTGTTTGCTGGTTGGGGTTCGGGTTGTGTGGGCTTGGCTTCCTCTACCTCTTCCCCTTGTTGTTGTTGTTGAGGTTCGCTGTCGTTTCTCTCCCTCATGACGATCTCCGTCAGGATCGTCATGACGCCTCTTTGAAGAGGGTTCAGCGTCTCGGCATGTTTCGGTCGGTGGGGGTCCTTGTGGAGCAGACAGACGGTAGAGAAAGTCTAGGATAGACTGTTGATCGGGCGTGAGGTGATCTGCCGTCATGAGCCGCTTGAGGTAGTGGGTTTGTAGCTCGTCAATGGGTATGGTGTCGGGGTCGATCATACGAGCTAGAGTTTTGGGAGAGGGGAGAGGGATGTTATAGGAGGGGCCTTGTGGGGGTGGTGAGAATGGTGGAGGTGTGGGTTGAGATGAGGACGGGCCAGCTGTGGCGGGGGCTTCCCTTTGTCACGTTCGTTGAGCCCGTAGGTGTCACGAACGGTCGCCAAGATGTCTTCTTTGAGTGCTTTGGCGAACGACTCCAGGAGTGAGTTCAGCTTGGCCTTGGTTACGAAGGAGAAATCACCACCGGGGCCACTAAGGCGCTCCGTTGACACAATGACTGAGTCACTGTGGCCCGCACTTGCCGAAGTAGGGGGTACTTCGACGCGTTTGGGACTTCCGACCGTTGCAAGCAACTCGTCGAGAAACGATGAAGTTGCGGTCGTTAAGGGTACATCACTTAGACGT
The DNA here is from genome assembly GCA_028392965.1 of Lindernia subracemosa. Lineage (NCBI taxonomy): Eukaryota > Viridiplantae > Streptophyta > Magnoliopsida > Lamiales > Linderniaceae > Vandellia > Vandellia subracemosa. Next base: position 703,167 of record JAQPCC010000097.1, on the reverse strand, counting down.
ACCGAAGGACCAGGGCCACTGAGGCTTCCTGTTGTCAACAGGCCTGAGGTGGAAATGGCCTGATGGCCCAACGAGGAAGGAGGGGAAGAGGTTCCTTCATCGGGTCTTCCGGCCAGTGTTCGAAGAACCTCAGTAATTGAGGCATCGACAGCCGTTGTGGACAGCTTCAGAGAGCTGGCAGAAAGATGTGTATGTGTCCTAGTAAAAGGTGGAAAAAATATAGGCATTCGAGGACCTAGACTCGATGTGCTTTGAATGAAGGTCGTGGTCTGGGGCGGTGGACCACTAATTTCAACATCCCCAGCCTCTGAGCGAGGGGGGGATGGTGGACGAGGATCCCCGTGAGTGTGTGAAACATCTGTCTGTTGAGAGACAGATGAGTGGCTGGGTGGGGTAGGTGCATGCGCCGTTGGACCTGATGCGGCGGTTTCTACTCGGGGACTGAGCGTATCAGTCCCTTTTCCTATAGTGGCGATGGTCCGGTCTTGTTCTGGTTGTTGGGAGACGGCTGCTGCAGACGTGGGAGCCGAGACTTGAGAATCTTGTTGGCTTTTTGTGCGTATTTCTCGGCGGTGCCCAAATCTATCCAGTGTGGCAGTGTCGTCGTCCGAGTCCCCGTCATCACTGTCTTGTGGGTGAGTTGACGGGGGCGGAGACGGTGGTGGTGCGGCCGGCTCACTCTCAGGACCCTCACTTCCAGTCGGCTGAGCCCCTTGGCTAGGTTCGGGGGGGTCTTCCCGAACCATGGGGTTGGTGTGGCGATACTGGTCGCAGTATTCTTGAACAGCATCGGGATCGGCGTTTTGTAGAAGATGGAGTGGGATCATCATAGGGCGTTTCCCCCATTTTGGCTCCGTCTTCTTTTTCACGAGATACTTTAATTTTGGCGGCGTAAAGTTCTCGACTTCATCTCGAGGTGGGATCTCTGGATTAGTTGTCATTGATCTTTGAATAATGAGAGAGAACCACCGTAAGTAGGGAACGACTCGATTCTTGATGGTGCGGCTGTCCCGGTGACGTAGTTGGTCATCCAGGTCCGCCATGATTATAGCTGCGTAGTCGTAGGGTTTGTTGTAGATGATGCTGTGTTGCAAGCGGAGGATGTTGATGTTTCCTTTGTCAAATCCTGCATGCTTTGGGGAGAGACACTTGTTGACGATGCTGAACATTATTCTCCATGGATAGGGCAGCATCCCTTAAACGAATCCAGATAGAAAGTTCAGTGGTGGACGGTATCCCAGCTTTAGAAGTCCTTTCTTAATTTCGTCGTCGTCGGCGAGATCCTCGTAGACTGGAAGGATGGGAAGATGTAGCACTTGTTGTAGAAGCTCCTTTGTTATTGTTATTGTTGTGTTTTGTACTTGAGCTTCATAGAAGACGGATTCATCATCGGCTATCTTCCTCGTCATCGTGCCCCAGAGTTGTTGAAGGTAGACTTCGGGCACTTTGGTAGTGGCTGTGATGGCGTTCCATAAAGGATGTGTTTGAAGCACAGCCACTATGATTGGGTCGGGACATTTGAATTTGTCGGGATCAAGTTGGAAGTTATTTTCTGTCGTCCCGATCCATTTGGTTGTGGGATACACCTCGTCAATGGTCAAGTTCGCCATTCTTTAATGATCTGAAAAAAATTGTTCGTTAGAATGACCGAACAGATAATAGATTGTATTTTAAAATAAACTTAGAGACAAGATATGAGGCTAATGTTTTGTCTTAGGAAAAGGTTCTAAGTTTCTTGCGAAAAGTTGAGGCATATCAAAAGCTTTCAAAGAATTGCTCAAGTATAGTTTTCGGTATAATGTTAAGAAGTTTTGAGAGCCGAAAACAGTGTATTTTCGCGAAAACTTTCTCCTGCGAAAACCTAATTTATGTCAAAAATTTCTTAAGTATAGTTTTCGGTATGTGTCGAAAAGTTTTGAAGGCCGAAAACAGTGATCCCCGTAAACTTTTCAGTCCGAAAACTTTCTTTTGCGAAAAGCTAATTTTTGTCAAAAATTTTCTTAAGTATAGTTTTCGATATGTGTCGAAAAGTTTTGAAAGCCGAAAACAGTGATCCCCGAAAACTTTTCAGTCCGAAAACTTTCTTTCGCGAAAAGCTAATTTTTGTAAAAAAAAAGTTCTTAAGTATAGTTTTCGATATGTGTCGAAAAGTTTTGAAAGCCGAAAACAGTGATCCCCGAAAACTTTTCAGTCCGAAAACTTTCTTTTGCAAAAAGCTAATTTTTGTCAAAAATTTTCTTAAGTATAGTTTTCGATATGTGCCGAAAACTTTTGAAAGCCGAAAACAGTGATCCCCGAAAAGTTTGTTTTTGCCGAAAACTTAAGTTTTAGGGTTTTAAGTCAGGTTCTAGCCCCGAAAACTTTCTATGAGCTGCGATTATGTCGATTTCAACCCTAAATCTCGATTCATTTACATGTAATCGAGATTTTTGGGTTTAAACTCGATAAACCCATCCCTAAACGACATCAATCGTGTCGTTAAGCACATCGAATCCTCAGTTCTTCTACCGAAAACCTGCGATTAGATCAAAAAACTGGGAGAAAACTGTTAGTTCATGAGGTTCCTTACCAGTTTGTGATGTTTTAAGAGAGTTCGAAGAAGGCAGAAGAACACGAAATGAGCGCAAAATGGAAAAAATAGAGATTCGAGTTGGAGAGTAAAGAAAAAGGTTGAGAAAACTTTGATAGGGAGCGAAAAGGTTTTGACGGTGCGAAAACTTCTCGTGGAAGCTGAAAAAGTTTTCGGTAAACTTTGGGCTTGGGCCGGAAATATTTTGAGAAAGGTTAGCGAAAGGGCCCAATAGTAGATGACTTGCGAAAACTTTTTGAAATTTGCGAGAGTAGCGAAAACTTAAAACCCTTTTTGACTTAATAAATTTCAACAATGCTGATTCTCCCCCTTAACACCATAACAAAATAAAAGAAAAAAATGCACATATAGGAAATAGTTGTGCCACATAGATAAGAATTAATTTTGTAAGGGTAAATTGACTTAATAATTGAGATTCAACATGCCCAATTTAGAGACTAAGAATTGAAATCGTTTTTCATCCAAAGCTTTTGTAAATAAATCAGCAAGTTGTAGCTCTGTGCTAATGAAGTATAGTTCAATTGTACCTTTTTCCACGTGATCTTTTATGAAGTGATATCTTAAATCTATGTGTTTTGTGCGCGAGTGATGAACAGGGTTGCATGTAATTGTAATGGCACTTTTGGAGTCACTATAAATAGGTATTCGATTTAGATCGAATCCGTAGTCCCTTAGTTGGGTCCGCATCCACAGAATTTGCGAACAACAACTGGCAGCAGCGACATATTCTGCCTCTGCCGTCGATGTTGAAATGCAGTTCTGCTTCTTGGAAGACCAGCACACGAGCTTATCTCCCAAGAACTGAGCGCTTCCCGAAGTGCTTTTTCTGTCCATTCTACAGCCAGCGAAGTCAGCGTCAGAGTACCCTATTAATTTCATACATGAGCCCTTAGGATACCAGAGGCCGAGATTTGGAGTTCCTTTTAAATATTTAAGGATACGTTTTACTGCATGTAGATGCGACTCCTTTGGATTTGCTTGGAACCTTGCGCAGAGACATGTTGAGAAGACAATATCCGGGCGACTAGCAGTAAGGTAGAGAAGAGACCCGATGATTCCACGATAGTAGGTGACGTCAATTGGTTTGCCAGACGGATCAGAGTCCAACTTGCATGTGGTTGACATCGGAGTACTTATCGGTGTGCTCGACTCCATGCCGTATTTCTTGAGAATGTCGTGGATGTATTTGGACTGATTTATGAATATTCCATCTTGGAGTTGTCTGATTTGCAATCCTAGGAAGAAGGACATCTCTCCCATCATACTCATTTCGAATTTGGTCTTCATGAGTTTACTAAACTCCATGCAAAGATCTGAGTTAGATGATCCGAAGATGATGTCATCCACGTATATTTGTACGAGCATTATATCAGAACCATGGTGTTTGATGAACAGTGTGGTATCGATCTTTCCCTTTGTGAAGCCAGCATTCGTGAGAAAATCCGACAAGACTTCGTACCACGCTCTAGGGGCTTGTTTGAGTCCATACAGTGCTTTGTCTAGTCGGTACACAAAGTCTGGGTGTTCTTCACTGGTGAATCCATCTGGCTGAGAGACGTAGACCTCCTCCTTGAGAATACCATTTAAGAAGGTTGTCTTGACGTCCATTTGATAGACGATGAAGTCTTTGTGTGCTGCATAAGCCAGGAATAGGTGAATTGCCTCGATCCTTGCTACAGGGGCAAATGTCTCGTCATAATCAATCCCTTCTTGTTGGTTATACCCCTTAGCTACGAGTCTTGCCTTATTTCGTATTACGATACCATCCTCATCCTTTTTGTTCTTAAAGATCCACTTGGTTCCAATGACAGTCTTTCCCAATGGTCGAGGAACTAGATTCCAAACTTTGAGACGCTCGAACTGATTGATCTCTTCTTGCATGGCAATTATCCAATCCGGGTCGTTAAGTGCCTCTGAGATCTTTGTGGGTTCGGTTTGACTTAAGAAACATGCATACTGACACTCATTTGATGTAGAGCCCCTGGTTCGAACACCTGCTGAGGGATCACCAATTATTTGCGATGATGGGTGACTTTGAGTCCATTTTCTTTCGTGAGGGAGAATTGAATCATCTGCGTCGGATGGCTCGACGAATTCTTGTGGAATGGGCTCGGACTCAGTGGGTTGATTACTCGGACCAAGGTCAGTTGTTTCGATGTCTGGTTCCAGGTCAGTTGCTGGTTCTGTATCGTTTGGGATTGGGTCGTATGGCTGTTGGGTTGAAGGAGGATGAAAGTACAGATTTTCGAACAACATGTCCAGTTCCAGCTCCTCTTGAGTTTCTTGATTTGTTCTAGGCATCTGTGCATGATCAGTATGAGTAGCTGCTTCTGGCTGGTTGTGAGCCATTACTCCAACTACCATATAGGGTTCTGAACTGTTGTGCTCAGACGCTACTGTGGTTGACTGTTCGGGTCCTCCACTGTGATGTGGGGAAGCTGTTTCGATTCTTTCATCGAAAGTAACATTGATGCGTTCTATGACCGTTCTCCTTTCCTTCAGGTAGACTCGGTACGCCTTTGATTGGGTGGAATATCCCACAAATATTCCTTCAATAGCCTTGGGGTCCAGTTTTGATCTTTCTTCGCGGTCATTGGCTATGAAGCATTTGCAACCAAATATCTTGAAGTGGGCGATGCTTGGTGTTCTTTTGTAGAGAAGGTCATATGGTGTTTTTCCGAATCTTTGATGAATGGTTGTCCGGTTCTGAGTGTAGCAAGCAATGTTCATTGCTTCTGCCCAAAGGAAGTGGGGTAACGATGACTGCAGCAGCATGGTTCTTGCAGCTTCAACTAGGGTTCGGTTTCGTCGTTCGACCACTCCATTTTGTTGAGGGGTTCGGACAGCAGCAAATTGTTGAGTGATGCCAAGAGTCTCATAGAATTTACTGAGAGTCTGATTCTTGAACTCAGTGCCATTATCTGATCGGATCACTTGGACTGTGCATTCGAGTAGGTTCTGCGTTGCTTTTACAAAGATCGGAATTTGAATTGACGTCTCATCCTTTGATTTTAGGAAGTGGACCCATGTGAATCTTGAAAAGTCGTCTACGATGACCATCATGTACTTCCGTCCGCTTAGGCTTTCTGTCCTCATGGGGCCGCATAAGTCAATGTGGAGCAGCTCCAGTGGTCGTGATGACGAAGGTATTGGTTTGGTGGAGTGAGACGCTTTCTTCATTTTTCCTCTTTCACAGGCTGAGCATAAGTGTTCTTTTTGATATTTTAGTGCTGGAAGTCCGAGAACCAGCTTGTTGGTTGCCAGCTTGTTGATGGTTTTGAGGTTTAGATGAGACAGTCGACGATGCCAGAGCTCATTTTGTGAGGATGACGCTTTGCTAATGAGGCATATCGTAGTAGACGGCTTGATTGATCGCACATCAATTGTATAGAGATTTGTCCTTCGAGTGCCCACCAGGAGTTCTTCACCCATCTCATTCACGATTGTGCACCTCTTTTGACGAAACAGTACTTGTAGACCTCGATCGCAGAATTGCCCGATCGAAAATAGGTTGTGCGTTAATCCTTCTACGTGGGAGACTCCTTTGATGGTTAGCCGGTTGCAAATTAGATCTCCATAACCTCGGATCGTGGCACCATCACTGTTCCCGAAACGGACTATTCCTCCGTATTTTTCGGTGTAGTTGCTCAGCAGCTCTTTGTTTCCCGTCATGTGTGTGGAGCAATCGGAATCTAAATACCACACATGAGAGACCTGCAAAACAGGAACTAGAGGGTTTTAGGTACCCATTTGAAAATGGGTCCGCCTCCTCTATCATTGTTAGTTTTAAAAGACGTTTTTCCTAGCCTAGTTTTCATTTGAGCTACAGCGGAAGGATTTTGTTTAGGCTTGGGTACCCATTTTCTTGTCGTGTTTTGGCTCATGGTTCCCTTAGGTTCTACCTTGGGCATCCAATGTTGGGCTGTCTTAGTTTTTGCAGGTTTGTTGTTATTTTTAATGGTTGATCGTTTCCTTTTCTTAGATAGAGTAGACTTAACAAACATTTTAGAGGAATATTGTAAAGGACGATCGAGTTTGGAATTGCAAAGATGAACATAGTCTAGAGAGTTAAGTACAGACTGATCAAAATAAAACGACTTGTTTCTAGAAGGAAAAGCTTTTAAATACAAAACATCATTGAAAACTTGTTTTTCCTTCTTTTTGTCTCCTTTCTTAATCCACGTTTTCTTTAGAGAGCCTGTGGAATTGAAAGGCATTGGGTTAGTAAGGGAAGATTTAAGAGGAAGCTTAGGAAATTTAGGTGCTTTGCTTTCAATAGAGGCAGGAGTGTTCTTTAAATGAGCGATTTCTTTCAAGAGCGTTTGTTTTTCACTCTCAAAAGTTTTTCTTTCGCTATCTAAATCAGAGTGAAGTTCTGCTATTTTCTTGATACATTCGGACATGTACCAGGATGAGTCTGGTTGCTCTGATGAAGTAGATTCACTCGAAGATTGCCGTAAGGTTTCACCTTCGGGGGGTCGAGGGATGTCGAACTCGAACTCAGTTATTGCTGGACAAAACCTAGTTTTATAACTGTTGTTCAAGTCCGTATAGTCATACTCGATTTCAGCACGTGCATTTTTCCGTTTTTCCTCTTCTAATCTTAAGATTTCAGAGTGATTTATGAAGGGCATTAGATGAGTTATGCTTAATTCCATATACCTAATGTCATAAAATTGTAGCACATTACATTTCTTTAGGTTTTGGGGATTGTTGATCCCGATGCCAGAAAGAGGATGGTAGAATTCAGTATCGGCGGGTTGATTTAAGAAGATAGTTTGATCCGTATGTCCCCTCTTGGTTATAATATCCTCTAATTTCTTAATTTTGGAGTATAATCGAAACCTTTCCTTATGTATCATTTCATATCTCCCTATGCTATCCTTGACATTGTTTTCTGAGGACTTGATCTCATGAGTCAGAGTGCTGATCTTGGATTCAAATTGTACAATTTGTTTTTCCAGACCAGTGATCTTCTCATTCGCGATTACTACACGAGTCATCTCATTTCCTTTTTCTATTAAGGTTTGCTCTAGGACTCGTTGATTATTTGCTAGCCTGTCCTCTAGATCTTTAATCCTTCTTTTGTCTACTTTTCTAGACGATTTTAAGGAAGTTAACTCATTTTGCAATTTTATAAGAGATTCAAGTTCTTCTTTGGTTACCTCAACGGTCTTCGTTGCGATTAGGCATTCTGTGTTTGAATCTCTTCCTGAGGCCTCTGCTCCCGAGCTTTCTTCAATGCGTGCCATCAGTGCTACGTTCTCCTCCTCACTGTCCGAAGTATTTTCGAGCCAGTGATCTTGCTCAGCCATCAGCACCACCCCAGCTTCCTTTTGTTCTGCCAACTTAGCTTTTCTCAGGTAATAGTTGGCATCCTTCTTCTTTGGGTCTCGGCATTCTCTGGCATAGTGACCGGGCTTGCCGCAGTTGTAGCATTTAGGAGCCGTTTGTGCATTTTTCTGCTCAGAGGTGTCCATGGTTTGGTCTCTTAGCTTAGAGCCTGAAGTGGTCCTTTGGCGGTTTGATGAGGACCCTCCCTTTTTGAAGAACCTCTTGGCCATCGAGCTAGTGATCAATGCCATTTGCTTCATAAATTCCTGTCTATCCTCGTCAGAGTCAGATTCCGACTCTCCTTCCTTCTCAGCGGTCGGTTGCACAACTACCTTGTCTTTCGATATTTTCTTGGATGGCCCATCGGAAATAAATGCTGCAGACTCCATCCCCATATCTCTAGTCACCTCTCTTTCCCCTGGAATGCATCTTGCGTACTGGTTGAGGTTGTCGAAGAGTGTGTGGATGTTGATCTGGGTCAAGTCCTTCATCTGCCTCATAAGTATGGCAGTTTGGTCCCATCCTGGGAGAAGTGAGTTCAGGAACTTGACATTTATTTCCAATTGTCCCTTGGTAACCCCAGCAATCTTCAGCTCCTTGAGTATGATGACAAATCTTTGATAAGTCTCCATCAGGGACTCTCCTTTTCTTGCTTTGAATAGATAATAAGCAGTGTAGGTGTTTGTGATTCTGGTCATCACACTAACATCAGTTCCTTGCATGAGTACGTCAAGAGCATCCCACATTTCCTTTGCCGTTTTGGCACTGTTAATTTGAATGTAGATTTCATTGGGGATGGCCTGCATAAGGTAAGACTTGGCAAGTTGATCGGCCTTTTGGCGGATTCTCTCCTCTTCCGTGAGCTGATCCGATGTCTTAAGAGTACGCAACTCTTCTATCGGTGGATTGTTGTTTGGGGCAGCTGGGACAATTAACCAGAATTGGGCTGGACCTTGATTGATGAATTCGAGCAGATTCTCAGCTTGGTCTTTCGTCTCTATGAACGTGATGAACCTGTCTCTCCATATAGAGTATTCGCCCTGTCTAAGAACATGTGGCCTCATGTCGCTTCCCATGCTATATGCGTCCATTTTCTGTTGTAATAAAGTGTGAGTGAGATTTGCTTGAAGTGGAACGCGTGATGTATTGGGTGGGGGTTTTTTTTTTTTTTTTTTTAAATTGTCTTTGGATCGAGAGTGCTTGAATTGAAGAACAAAGTTGAAGATTGTTGCCGAAAAGTTTCTGAGTCCGAAAAGTTTTATGTTTTCGTAAGGGAGTTTTCGTTTTAAAATGAGTTTTCGGGAAAAGACAGAGTACCAAAAAGTTTGCTGGTCCGAGAAGTTAGAAATGCCGAAAACTTTTGGATGCCGAAAACTTTAAGATACCGAAAACTTTGTGGCACCGAAAACTTTGAGATACTGAAAAGTTTTTGAAGACACTGTAGCGACAAAACCTCAGTGTCGAAAACTTTGGTTGATTGCGAAAACTTTTTGAGACACTGTAGCGGCGAAGACTTCAGTGCCGAAAACTTTTAAGATTGCGAAAACTTTGGAGAGCACTGTAGCGGCGAAAACTTCAGTACCGAAAACTTTTAAGATTGCGAAAACTTTGGAGAGCACTGTAGCTGCGAAAACCTCAGTGCCGAAAACTTTTCCTGCAGAATTAAGCGTGTTCTTGTACCGAAAAGCACAGTTCTGGTACCGAAAACGTAGATTTTGAGAGTCGAAAAGTTTAGAGAATGCAGAAAAGTGCTGGAAACTACTGGGCGATGAGCTGGAATGATAGAATCGACACAGAACTACAAAAAAAACAGCAGTTAAAACCCAAAACGAAGCAAAAACGCGAAGTTCATGTTGCGAAAAGCTTAAAAATGGGTTTTTGAATCTTCAACAACAAAAACATGTAAAAATCGATCCAACGACGTTAGAACACTTCCACTCAAACCTCACGGTGGCTCTGATACCACTTGTTGGTCCGTAATCCAAGCAAGAGCTCTCAAACTCAATGGAATAGTGCACACCTTCGAGTGTGTGTTTGTGCATGTTTTATGTGAAGGTGGCGGCTGTTAAGTGTAGAGAGAGAGTTCACACTTTTCTAGGTTTAGCTCAATATTGATTTCTTATTCAAATGGGAAGTGTTTTATTAAAATAAGCCCTAGCCCACTATTTATACCAAACATACTTTGGTATAATTACAAGAGAGCCCCCAACTAGCAAACTCATTAATATACTAACCCAATAAGAAATACTTCAATACAAGTTATATGATGAACACTAGAAAATGATCCTAACAGACATCCTCGAGCGAAAGAGTTTTTCCGATATCGAATATCGGACTGTCCTAGACGATGTACCATACAATTCTTTCACATGCAGCAATATCAGGCGTGCATCCGCCATGTGCTCATGGCTACACTGCAGAGCATTGCTCATTGATCCGAGTACATATGACTTCACGATTTATTCGTCCTTGTTCCGCTTATCGTAAGCAGTATGAACTTCATTGCTAGCATCAGCCCCCGGGGCCGGCAGCATTTCTGAGTCCAACACATAAGTCAGCGATTCAATTCCGAGAACAATTCTGAGGTTGCGTAACCAATCGACGTAATTTGACCCAGTCAAACGGTTTTCTTTGAGCAGCATGTTTAGTGCGGAAGACATTTTGTATGCAAGTGAGAGAAAATAATGCTGCAGAAAATAAAGACCCTATTAGGTTGTTTGTATAGTTCATCAAATGCAAACAAGGACTTTTGTTTTGTTTGACTCCCACTATTTTCTCGTAAACCCCATACTCCCATTAGAGGTTTTGGAAGTCACGTTGAAAACTTCAATAGTGGACGAAGTCCTTGCCGCATTATTGGTAAGTCCTTGCCGACAAAGTCGTGTTCCACACGAACTTGTCCCACAAGTGTCTCGACTATCTTTGTCTAAGTCAGTGACCCTCGCCAGTAAATCCGGAACAAAGGGTGTAACTATCTAAGTGCGACCTATCAACTTATGCTCTAACCGCACACTTGAACTATGCGTTTTACCGCATAGTGTGGTCTTGGCGAGCGGCGCTCAAACGCACCCGAGCCCACCATACAAGAACAAATGCACAACGCCAGTGAATCCGAAACAACCGCACATTCACTCAAGTATGATAAAACCCAAGCTTGATAGAAGACAGGGAATCAAATCCCTTTGCTCACTTAGTATTTGACGGGAGAAACAAACGGTCTCATAGTTTAAGCACGAGAACATAATTAATGGGCAATTAGCGGACTATTTCTAAACTGGTCCTATTACATGGGTCGTTTTACGACCGGGGTCTTCGATCTTTGAGGAACACCATCCTCGGACCACCATGGACATCGAACACCCTCCAGTTCCGCCAAGCGTCGAACCGCCGTCTTTATCTAATTTATCTAATAATGCGATAAAGTACAACACGGGGGGAATTATATCCCGAACAACCCGTAAGCCATATACATACCGGGGGCAGCAAACGGCCCATAGACAAATAACCCGAAGATCCTAAGTCCGCATAATTGTCCCACATAATTATGTATTGTCAAACAATTCGACTTTGGTTCACAACCAAAGTCATGAGCGACTTTTGTCAACCCGTAGCTAACACACAATCTTTTCGAGGCATTTAGCCGAGCAAGATCACGAGCCGTAGCTCTGATACCACTGTCGAGGCGTGCCCCGTGTACGGCGTCGGCCCCCGAAAAAATGTCGTGATAGCACGAAAGCGTGTTTTGGTTGATCCCGTGGTGTAGGTGCTGAATTTTAAATTTTTAACATTTAAACTCGCACGAACACGTCCCCATCGAACGATCATGCCTCGGGATCGGTCCGTGACTTTGAGCATGGCTGCCCGCAGCCTCGGACATGGCTGTCCTTGGCCACGAACCACCACGGCTTGAACCAGCCGTGGTTCACGGCCGGTTCACGGCCATGACCATGGCTCACGGCTATGATATTGATGTTCATGGCCGTGAACATGTTGAGCCGCGGCTTGATGAGCCGAAGCTACTGTTCACGGCACGATAGGTACTGTTCACGGCCGTGACGGTACTATTCATAGCCATGAAGTACTATTCACGGCCGTGACATTTTGAGCCGAGATTACACTAGTCGCAGCTACTGTTCACGGCCATGGCAGCTACTGTTCACGGCCGTGATCTACCATTCACGGCCGTGAGCCTTTGTGCTCATGGCCGTGAACACCGGCTGCGACCCGACGGGTCCTTTTTCGATTCCGAAATCATATCCGACGTTCTCGAAACTCTATATCATGACTCCATTCATGTCTTAGAACATTTTAATGGATCATACAGGGTCATACAAGAACTTGCGGGATTTATCAAATAAATCAAAACTAAAGGTTCGAAACCATACCCTTGTTGCGCGTGGCTAATTCGTCACAGCACGTCGTTTGAAAATGCGACGTTTGAGCAAATCCTCCTTCGTCTCGAACTGTCCCGAGCAAGGTCGTCACGCCGATTTGGATTCGTAGAGCTCGTTGAGTGACCCTTGGATAGCTAGCGTCAACTCGAACGGGGCTCGGCATTCGACTCTAAGCCAAATAAGAGCTTGACTACCTTTTCTCTCTTTTCTTTCTCTCTATTTTCGTTCTCAACTATACTTGTGGAAAAATGACTTAGCTCAAATCTCAAACAAGTCTCCAAGACTATATATTTTAAGCTCCAAGCCAAAACATGAGACATGTGTCACATTTTTAGTGATTCTATACATCACTATAGGTAAATAGTAACTTCCAAACAACTTTGGTCAAAGTTACTATTTGTTGTGTTGTATTTTTCCACCAAGTCATAGTCATAGTATATGTGTCACTTGATTAGCCATTCTACCCATCACTATTAGATGTGCAGTGTTTAATCACCTTTGTCAATATTATGGCTTAGATTGATCGATTACACACACTTGTAACAATGTGTAGATCTGTCTATGCCAAGGCTGTGGAAATGGAACACTCGGCATGAGCTCAACGGGCGAAGATTAATTGGTTGAAGGATGGCGACCAATGCACTTCTTTCTTCTTCAAGAAGGTGGCCATGCGGAGGGTTGGAAATCGTATTCTTTACCTTGAAAATGCTGTCGGAGAGTCCTTTGAGGGAGAAGACCGCGTCTGTGAGGAACTGCTACGTTTTTATGGCGATCTTCTTGGGCAGCGCGCAAAGAATGTGCCCATCCCATCTTCGACGATTGCGCCTTACATCCGGCGGACGCTTTCATCGGAAGAGGCGGAGGGGATGGTTCAGCCTATCTTGCCGGCGGAGGTTAAGGCTGCTTTATTCTCCATGGGTGACTCGAAATCGCCAGGCCCAGATGGTTATTCGGCCGCTTTTTATAAAAGTGCTTGGGGCGTGATTGGGGCTGATATAACTCATTAGACTGCATGATCATCCCTTGTTTTTTCTCTCTCTAACGTTTTTTTCTCTCTTGTTTGCTACATCCCTTGTCTTTTCGTATTCCGTCGTCATGGAGCCGGGCTCCGACGGCAACCTTGCCAGCAACCCGCCGGTGGATACTACCCAGCCGGACTTCGAAGGGCTGGGCTCGGATTATCCTCGCTTCCATCATGAGTTTGATGTGGATCGTTTCACCGGGCTAGTTAATCGGATTATAGGGCTCACGTCGGCAGCCGGCCCTGAGCATCCTGCCCCCATCGGCTCCGATCAACCCACGACGCATGGTGGCCCGCGGCCTTTCGCCTCCCGTGGTGGAGTGGTGACTTCAGGCCGGGTTGCACGGCGCAACTCCACTTTGCCTTACGTTTCTCGTTCTGCCCGGCGATCGGGCGCTGCTCCGATGGACCTGCTCGTGGTTGGAGGTAGCGATCCTGCTGCCTCGGTGGCTCCGGACACCCTCCTGGTGGCTGGATCGATTCATGCAGCTGCCATGGCTGGTGTGGAAGCTGAAGAGTCAGCCGACCCTATGCTTCCAGCTGTGACGCTTGGTGTGCCGCCGGTGGTTCAGGTGGTCGTGGCGGATGATGAGGCGGTCGATGATGATCTGATGGCGGAAGCTGGCCAGCCCGATCCCCCTCGCAACGGGGCTGATGTCGATTCTGGTCTCGCGGCTGCACCTCACTCGCCGGGAATTCATTTGCCGGGGATGGGCAACCCGAATGGTGGGCAGGTGGTGGCCGAGCAAGCGCCTAAGGGTCGCGATGTTACCGGTGGTTCGTATGCTAGGGTGGTTCTGGGTGACACTCATGGCTCCTCCCGACCGTCGACTCACAAGAGTCGGGACCGTGCTCATCGCCGGGTGCCCTTATCCTATACTCCCCCGCGGGAGTGGTTAACGGGTTTATTGAAGTCGCGCCTTCATGGGAGATCGCTCGCCTAGGTTTTCAGCGATGGGACAACACATTGGTGGGTTTTTTCCTTGGCCGGAAACCGTACTTTCCCACAGTTGAACGACATTGGAGGGCACGATGGACAGGGCTCGTTGAAGTCCGTGCGACTATCAATGGGTTTTTTAAGTTTCGGTTCGAATCAGGGCTTGCCATGCGTGAAGTCCTTGAGGGCGGACCGTGGATCCTGAACGGGCAGCCGCTGTTTCTTGAGGAGTGGCGCCCGGGTATGTCTTTTGAGAGGCGTGATATTACGGAGGTCCCACTTTGGGTGAAGCTATGGAATGTCCCCGGAGAATTCTGGACACCGGCTGGGCTTGGCGTGATTGCCAGTGCCGTGGGTAAGCCTTTGTTCACGGACGGTATTACGGCTGATGGTGAGCGTATCGATTTCGCTCGGGTGTGTGTTATAAAGCAACTCGCGGACCCGTTTATTGATGTTCTTCATCTTCGCGTCCCCACGGCTGAGGGAGGGGTGGCGGCTCTTATTCCCGTCCGTGTTGATTATGAGTGGAAGCCTTCTCGATGTTCCTCGTGTGAGACGTGGTCCCATGGCCCCTCGCATTGTCCTAAGACCTCTACGCCAAGCCCGCCCAGGAGCGTGCATGGACGTCCTTCCCAGCCACGGACGCACACTCCACCTTCGCATAAGGCATCTGTGCAGCCCATGCCGCATGCAGCTCGTTCCACTCGACCGAAACCGGTGACCGTGCCTCACTCGGGTCGTTCTCCCCACATTGTGGCCTCGGCAGTCCCATCTGTTGAGCCTACGGCTAAGATGAGTGAGTGGCGCCAAGTTGGTGCCCGTGGTCAGGTTGTTCGGGTTTCATCCACTACAGCGGGTTCGTCCCGTCCTTCGCATAAGCCTCCCCTACGAGGCTCAGGGGTGGTCATTACAGAACGCCCCGCGCATGGCCGCCTTAAGCTCTTGACTCAAGATGATGTGGCGCAGGCGGATCAGAATGCCTTTGCGCTTCTCCACTCCCTCAACACCGACTCCATGGATAGGATCAACGAATACCACAAACCAAGATCACCAACAGAGAAAGAGATCGAGTATAGGAACCTCCTAGACAACATCAGAGAAGCCATTGATGAGAGGATCCAGCTCCGCAACGATCTCAGACACTTTGAAGTCAACTTGGGGTTGAGGAAGTCCTTCTTCAGACGAAAAAGATGACCGGGCCGTGTCGAAGACGATGAACACTAAGGGGGAGAATGTTAGGATCATTTTCTAGTGTTCATCATATAACTTGTATTGATGTATTTCTTATTGGGTTAGTATATTAATGAGTTTGCTAGTTGGGGGCTCTCTTGTAATTATACCAAAGTATGTTTGGTATAAATAGTGGGCTAGGGCTTATTTTAATAAAACACTTCCCATTTGAATAAGAAATCAATATTGAGCTAAACCTAGAAAAGTGTGAACTCTCTCTCTACACTTAACAGCCGCCACCTTCACATAAAACACGCACAAACACACACTCGAAGGTGTGCACTATTCCATTGAGTTTGAGAGCTCTTGCTTGGATTACGGACCAACAATGTTTGAGGGCGAAAACGTTGGAGATCATGTGTTGAATATGATCAATATGATTGAGAGATTAGAGACTCTCGATTTTCTTATTGATTGTGATCTCCAATGCGATCTGATTCTGCAGTCGCTGCCCCCTTCTTTCAACTCGTTCATAGTGAACTTCAATCTGAATGACAAGCAGTTGACCCTATCCGAACTGTTAATCAGTTGGTGTCAGCGCAGTCTCAGATGAAGAAAGGGAAACAGACGGCGCTTGTGGCAACCACTAAGCCCGCGAAGGGCAAGATGAGGTTGAACAAGCGAAGGCCTTCGAGACTGACTTCTGACAAAAAGAAGAAGTCCAAACATATGGGTCCTAAGCCAAAGGACAAGTGCTTGTATTGCGGTGAGCTACGCCACTGGAAGCGAGATTGTCCAAAGCTCAAAGCTGAGCATACTGCCTCGGGTAAAGAACTTTATGTTTTTGAAACAGTTTGTTCTTTATCTGTGTATTCCACTTCGTGGATTCTTGATTCTGGTGCTAGTACTCACATTTGTGTGATGAATCAGGATCTGGAACGAAGTAAAAAGTTGGCGGATAAAGAAATTATGACCAACGTGGGGAGTGGACATAGTGTCTCAGCGAGCCATATTGGATCGAAGTCTCTAGTGTTATCATCTGGACATAGTTTGCTGTTAGACGAGTGTCTTGTACTCCCGAGGGGATTAAAGAACATCGTCTCCTGGGGTCATGGCTTAATCGCTCGCTCTCTTATGCAGGTAGAGTGCAGTTGGTGAAGTCGGTACTTCAGGCCATACATGCATACTGGTCAGGGGTATTTCTACTCCCTAAGGGGGTTATCCGTGTGCTGGAGGCGACATTCAGGAAGTTTCTATGGGGAGGCTCGGCGAAGGTTACATGGGCGGTGCTATGTCTACCCATATCAGAGGGAGGCCTTGGTTTACGATCTATTGCCGTGGATAATCGGGTCCTCCTTATGAGGCAGCTATGGAGTGTCCTTGTGCGCACGCGAGATTCGATTTGGGTTGATTGGCTTTACAGGACGAGGTTACACTCTCGCTCGGTGTGGGACATTCAGATCTCGGCCACTACCTCATGGACGTGGAGAAAGATACTGCAGCTGAGGCCATTGCTTCGACCTTTTCTTACATTTAGAGTCGGGGATGGGGATGCGTTTTGGCTATGGAAAGATCCGTGGCTGATGACGACACCTCTTCTTGAGCGATTTCCACGTGGCCCCATTGCGATGGGATTACATGTTGATACTAGAGTGAGTGCGGTCATCCATGACAAATCTTGGGCTTGGCCTGGACAGGGATCGGTGGAGTACCTTGAGATCCGTGGTATGTTGCCAGTAATCGCCCAGGAGGGGGGGATGCCATTCGATGGACAGGTGCAGCTGATGGGATCATGACGACTGCATTAGCGAGAGAAGTGACGAGGCTTCGTAGGCCACAGGTACCATGGGCGGCTCTTTTTGGAGGCCCGATGCGGATCCCGAGGCATGAGTTCATATTATGGTTAGGACTGCATGATCGACTGTCGACGAGGGATAAGCCATGGGTGGCCAACATAGCGGGTACGCCAGCGTGTATGCTATGTGATGAGCTCCATTATGAGACGCGGCAGCATCTTTTCTTTGACTGCTCATACTCGCGCCGATGCCTTCGGCTCTTGAGACGGCGTATTCGGTGGCCCTGGTGTTATAGAGAATGAGAAGTGAGTGTTCGATGGGCAGCGGCTCGATGGAGAGGGTGTCATCTTATGCATGCGGCTGCGCGGCATGTACTTGCTCCTGGTGTACCATATTGGCAGGCGAGGAATAGACGGTGGCGGGAGGGAATAGTGTGGGAAGTGTGCTCGCATTGATTGCCTTGCGACTGCGGGGGCACCACATTGCATTACAGCAGGCGCCATAGCTTGGCATGAAACAAGCGATAGAGGGAGGGGACCAACACAACTCCAGAATG
Organism: Lindernia subracemosa; assembly: GCA_028392965.1. Taxonomy (NCBI): domain Eukaryota; kingdom Viridiplantae; phylum Streptophyta; class Magnoliopsida; order Lamiales; family Linderniaceae; genus Vandellia; species Vandellia subracemosa. The sequence goes on along the minus strand of JAQPCC010000097.1, from coordinate 685,369 downwards.
GCTTGTAACGTGCGTGATTAACATTGTTTACTTGCGGATTAGTGGTCTATCCACTAAATTCGATCTGCAGAGGGCTGCGATTCGACGACTATGGCGGGTCGCGTGGTAGTTTGGTCCTTAGTTACTTATTTGTTAGCTATTTGTTAGCTTGCTTTACCAGTAGCTTGTTACTGGTTGCTTTGTGAGGAGTATATCTCCCGCTCACTCTGTACATTTCTATCCTTTATATATATATAGATGGGACTTTCTCCAAAAAAAAAAAAAAAGAACATCGTCTCCATTCCCGCGTTAAGTAGGAATGGTTATGTATTTACTTTTGAAGTGAATAAATGTGATATTTTGTTTGGAAATAAAATAGTCGGAACAACAACATTACTTAATGGTTTATATTACCTAAATGTCCGAGATGTACAATCTGTGAACGTAATCACCAACAAACGTAAGTTTGAAACAAACGCGAGATATCTATGGCATCTTCGATTAGGTCATGCCGGAGAACGCAAAATTCATGAGTTGGAGAAAACTGGCATTATTAAGCCATTGGGATTAGACTCCTATCCAACGTGTGAATCTTGTCTTCGGGGTAAGATGACCCGATCACCCTTCACGGGGACTTTTCAGAGAGCCACTGAAATTCTTGGTTTAATTCATACTGACGTTTGCGGACCTTTTAATGTAAAGGCTCGAGGTGATTTCCACTACTTTATTACCTTCACAGATGATTACAGTCGTTACGGACTTGTGTATCTATTGAGGTATAAAGCTGAAGCTCTTGATAAGTTCAAAGAGTTTAAGGCACGAGTGGAAAAACAAATCGGGAAACATATTAAAGGCGTTCAATCGGATCGAGGCGGTGAGTATATGAGTCTCGAATTTGATGAGTTCTTGAAGGAGAACGGCATCATATCATAGATGACTCTGCCTGGTACGCCACAATTAAATGGCGTAGCTGAACGCAGAAATTGAACTTTATTAGATATGGTTCGATCGATGCTAAGTTACACAGATTTACCTATTTCATTATGGGGGTATGCACTGGTCACCGCGGCTTACACCTTAAATAGATGTCCCTCTAAGTCTGTGGATAATAACATTCCGTATTGGATATGGAATGGAAAAAATCCAAGTTTATCATACTTAAGGATTTGGGGTTGCCCTGCTTATGTGAAGAAACTAAAAACAGACAAAGTAGAGTCGCGATCTGTAAAGGGACGTTTCATAGGTTATCCCGAGGATTCCATGTGATACCTATTCTATTTTCACTAGGATCAGAGGATCATCGTGGGCCTGCAAGCTACATTTCTCGAAGACGAGTTCATTCGAGATTGTGGGACAGGCCGAGAGGTGACTTTAGGAGAGTCGACCGAAATGCCTTTACAGGACATAATATCGGATAGTCTGATAGAACGACCAATGACGCAATCAGTGTTGCGCAGATCGGAGAGAGTGTCACGCCAACCGGAGCGGTATGGTATGGTACATGTCGAGCATGGCTATGCTGCGACAAGGGATCTTCTTAGAGACGATCCCATCACTTTCGATCAGGCGATAGCTGACGTAGACTCAGCAAGATGGCTTGAGGCTATGAAAGCAGAAATGGACTCAATATACACCAACAAGGTCTCGACTCTAGTAGATCTTCCGGATGGTTTTAGACCAATCGGGTGCAAATGGATCTACAAGAGGAAGATTGGATCTGACGGACAAGTTGAGACGTACAAAGCCAGGCTTGTAGCGAAAGGCTATAATCAAAAAGAAGGAATTGACTATGAGGAGACCTTCTCGCATGTTGCTATGATCAAGTCCATACGGATTCTGCTAGCAATAGCCGCACACTACGATTATGAGATCTGGCAAATGGACGTAAAAACTGCATTCCTAAATAGATTCCTCAAGGAGGAGATCTATATAGAGCAGCCAAAAGGTTTTACGTCGCAAACAGATGCTCTTAAAGTGTGCAAATTAAATAAGTCCGTTTATCGACTTAAACAAGCATCTCGTAGTTGGAATCTACGCTTTGATGAAGTAGTTCGGAACTACGGAATCATAAAGAACGTAGATGAACCCTGTGTCTACAGAAAGAGTAGTGGGAAGCTCAAGAGTCACACTTGTGTGGTGGCTGTGAGAGGGGTTGGGTCCGGCTTGTTTGGGTGGGAAGCTCAAGAGTCACACTTGTTCATCTAGGGTTTTCTCCAAAACCCTAAGGTACGGCTCGCTCTTGCCGGCGTTTGGGTAGTCGGCTCGAGGTCTTTGAAGCCTTCGATCATTGCTGGGTTGGTTGGACGTCGCACGGCCATCACTTGGCCGGCTTCACGTGCGGCGGTTCGGGGTGTTTCTCGAGTTTGACCTTTCATCATCATGGCAACATTTTCTTCATCATGTGGCTCCTCATCTTCGAACACGGTGGTGGCTAGGAACATGACGAGGTTCCGCCGGATCTCAACGGTCTTGGACGACGAATCCCGGAATTTGAGCGGCTTTTCGACGTCGCTTCATTTGAGTCCTTAGTTCTACGTATTCACGGCGAGCTAGGGCCGACTTTGGTGGAGGGCGCGGATGCGAAGGGTGGTATGGATGTGAACCAAAGGGCGGACCTTGATGGGGTCCATCTTGGTGCCGGGGTGGATCATGTGCCGGCCAATGTGCTTATTGTGCCTCCCGGTACTAAAGCGCCGGAGACTAAGGAGGCTAGGGTGGCTACTAGAGGTGGGCTGGTTACATCTTATGTGGCTAGGGCTGACGAGGAGGGTCTTATTCATCGTCGTCCGGTTGCGGGTTGGAGAGCGATTAGACCACTTCGTGACCCTAATATTTCATCTAATAGGTGCTCTCTTGTCAGGCCAAGAACACATATTCGCCCGCGCTTGACATTGACTTCGTCGAGAGATCATGGAACCGAGCGGGGTGTGGAGAGCATGTCGGATTTGTTGGCTGAGGGACATCAGTCCTTTTGGGGTGGGGATTTAGGGATTGAGAAGACTAATCCCAGCACAGCCCCATGCACAGATGACATGCATGCGATTGGTCATACGAGTAAAGACTCTGGAGGGGATAAGAGGGTACCAGCAACCCATCCTGCTCGATCTTTTCGGGATGCTACGGTGGAGGGACCGAGGTGGGTGGTTGAGCCTGTGAGTAAGGGACAGCGTGTCTCCTTGACTTATACCCCTCCTTTAGCAGTTGATGGAATGGTAGAGGTTTGCCCATCTTGGGACGTGGCGGCAAAGGGACTTGCGAGGTGGGCACATACACTGGTGGGATACTTCATCGGGCGACGACCTTACTTTCCATTTGTCGAAAGGTTTGCTCGTTCGACGTGGGCACAGGTGGTGGAGGTCCGGGCGACGAGCATCGGCTTCTTTCGATTTCGTTTTGCCTCAGCTGAGGCAATGAACGAAGTGCTTGAAGGGGGCCCATGGCTTCTTCAGGGGCAGCCGCTTTTTCTTGAGGCGTGGAGGCCGGGTATGTCATTCGATAAGAAAGAGCCTGAGGAGATACCTGTCTGGGTGAAGCTGTGGAATGTGCCAAGCGAATATTGGACACAGGAGGGTCTTGGCATTGTTGCTAGTGCGGTGGGGAGACCCCTTTTCACCGACTCCATCACTACCTCTATGACACGTATCGATTTTGCGAGAGTGTGTGTGATGAAGAAGATGGCTGAACCCTATATTGAGCATTTCAATATTAGGGTTCCTTCTCATAGTGGCGGATCAGCGGGTCATGTCAGGGTCTCGGTGGAGTACGAATGGCGACCCCCGAAGTGCACGGGATGTAAGCTGATTGGACACTCTCTTGAGGCCTGCCCTAAGGCCAATCCTTCACTGCCTAGGCAACCAGTTCGAAGGGTGCAGCCCATGCCCAGTGGGCCGCGGGTGGAGATCAAGGGACAAAATGCCGGGGTTAGCAACGACAGGGTCGACAAGGGTAATAGAGTGGTTGTTCATAAGAGACGGAAGAGTAAGGGAAAGCAGGCCGTTGAGCCTAGGCGGTTGGGGGAGGTTGACCATGCATCAACTAGAGACATTCCAAACTCTTCTTTCAATACGTTGACTCGTGATGCCGAGGGAGAGGTCATACAAACGGACCAGCAGAATCCCTTTTCGATCCTCCAGATGGTTGGGGAGGATACCTCTTTTACTCTACAGGGCCCTGATAGCAATGCAGCCCTTCAAGGGGTTGATCCATGATACCTGTCGGAGTCTGGAATGTGCGTGGACTGAATAAGTGGGAGCATGGCCGGGCAGTCCGCGATCTCATTAGCCGGCATCATCTTTCTTTGGTTGGTTTGGTTGAGACTAGGGTGGCTATTCATAACGCTGCCGCTACCTCGGCTGCTGTTCGTGACACTTGGCAGTGGTTCTTTGATTACGAGACGGGGCCTGGAAACAGAATTTGGATTGGGTGGGACTCCTCCCAGATTCAGGTGTCAGTGGAGAGTTTTTCGATTCAGGCGGTTCATTGTAAGGTTCACACCCTGGCTGAACCTTCGACATTCTTTGTCTCCTTTATCTATGGTAAGAACTCGAGAGATGAGCGTGGGGTCCTTTGGGAGGAGCTTATTTCCATGGCTGAGCTGCGTTCTGAGGAGCCGTGGATTGTGATGGGTGACTCTAATGTGATTTTGGAAGGCAACGAGGCACGGGGAGGGGTTCCTCCGCAGGGTGATCTCTTGGAGCTGAGCTCATGTCTTACTGCTGCCGACCTGGTTACGCTGCCTATGAGTGGCCAGTTCTTCACCTGGTTTAATCAGCAGAGGGAGGGACGGGGTATCTGGAGGAGGTTAGATAGAATGGTGGGGAACCCTTCTTGGTTTGCTCGCTTTCCACTCGTTCGGTATAGGAGTTGTCTCTCAGGGACCTCAGACCACTCTCCTTTGGTTCTGGAAGGGGATGGAGGCAAGGTTAAGAGGAACTGTTTCAGGTTCGATAATTTCCTCACTAAGGACCCTTGTTTTTTGGAGCTGGTCAGTAGGTGTTGGATGGAGAGAGTTCGGGGTACTCGCATGTATTCGGTTACCCAGCGGCTTAGAGGTCTCAAGCAGCCCTTGAGAGAGCTTAGACAGAAGAAGGGTAATCTCGCTAGGAATGTCGAGGAGGCGCGGCGATTCTTAGAGGTTGCTCGGAATCTGTCTTCACGATTCCCTACTGAGGACCTTCTTCTCAACCTTGTGTGGTTCTGTCGTAAGCTCTACAGTTGTGCGGTTGAGATTGAGCATTCGGCGATCTCTCAGCGGGCTAAGGTCGCCTAGCTGAAAGATGGGGATCAGCCTACAGCCTTCTTCTTCAAGAAGGTTCAGATTCGTAGAGCTTCCAATCGCATCTTTACCCTAGAAGATGATGATGGACAATGCTTAGATGGTGAGGATCGTGTTCGGAATGCGCTTATTACCTACTATCAGCAGCTCCTTGGCCAATCTGCTCATTCCCACCAGGTGGAGACTGAGGATGTTCGGCCCTACATCTCTTACTCTATTTCGCATAATGAGGCTTCTGGGCTGGTTCGGCTAGTGGATGAGTGTGAGATTCGTGATGTGGTGTTTCTTCTTGCGGATGACAAGGCGCTGGACCGGACGGCTACACCGCTGCTTTTTTCAAAGCAGCTTGGACGGTTATTGGCATGGATGTGACGACAGCGGTTCAAGAATTCTTTCAGACAGGACACCTGCTTAAGGGAGTGAACAACACCCTTATTACCTTGATCCCGAAGCGGGATTCGCCGAGACATGTTGCTGATTTTAGACCGATCTCCTGTTGCAATGTCCTTTACAAGATCATTGCTAAGATTATTGCAAACAGGATTCGGCCTTTGCTTTCTAAGCTGGTCTACCCATCTCAGACCGCTTTTATTCCTGGGAGGCGTATTGGCGATAACATTCTTCTTGCGCATGAAGTTTGTTGTGGCTACTTGAGTCGTCAGAAGCCTCCTCGTGTCGCTTTCAAAGTCGACCTTGCTAAGGCGTATGATAAGGTTGAGTGGAGTTTCCTTTTTGCTACACTTGAGTGCATGGGTTTTCCCTCTGTTTTTATTAGCTGGATTCGGAGCTGTGTGACAACTACATGTTTTTCGATAAACATTAATGGTTGAGAATCTCACAAAGCCCTCCTTCGAAATAAAACTGCTGAAACGTTTTTTGCTCTCTTGCCAAAACCCTTGTCACGTCCTACCCAACCAACCGTCCGATCAACCATCCTCGCGCCGCCGTTCACTTTCACCTTGGTGACGCCGGCGACGTCTTTTCAGACCTCCTTCGCCGGGTTCAGACGGCGGGTGGACGGTTTTTTTCTTTCCTCCTTTTCTTCTAGGGTTTCTTGCGTGCGGAACTTTGAGTGAGGGCGTGGGTTCGGTTCGTCGACCTGCTTGTCCGCCGCCGGCCACCACTTGGTCCGGCGTCGACTCAGACCGGCAGTGATAGGGGAGAGAGGGTGCGGAAGCGACAGCTGCTGTGGAGAAGACGAAAAGTCACAAAACCCTAAACCTTTGTTTCCTTTTTCCTCGACCGTTCAGTCCGCCGCCAGCCTCCTTTGGGTCCGGCGTAGTCTTGGCTGGGTGCGAAACGTGGGCTGGGCAGGTGGCGCGCGTGCTTGCTGCTGAAGTTGAAGAGTCTCTTTTCTCTAGGGTTTTCTTAAACCCTAGTTTGGCTGTTTGTTTCTTTTCCGGCTTTGGGTGGCTGCCGCTTGATTAGGGCTGGTTCCGGCCTTTCTTGGGGTTGTTTGGGAGGTGGTGGTCTTTGGTCGAAGGCTGACGTGTGCGTGGCTGGGGTTTTTCTCAGTTGACCCTTCGACTTCATGGCCTTCTCTTCTTCTTCATGTGGGTCGTCTTCCTCATCCATGGTTGCGGGCTGGGAAAGGATGGGTGTGATGCCGGATCTTGATGAGATACAAGGGCGTATCTCTGACTTTGGACGTTTGTTTGACGTTGAAGCGTTCAACTCACTTGTGCAACGTGTTCATGGAACCGATGGCGTTCGGGGTGCGAATGGGGGAGCTGAGGTGGCTGAGATGGCTAGTTCTAGTACGGATCAGCTCTTCCGTATGGCGTCTTGCGGGCCTAGAAGCCTCGGAGCTGCCCGGAATTCTTTCGATGGGGCAGCAAGCATGCTAGAACCCTCTAGCCGTGTCGGGGATGATGCTCGTGAAATGGCTGTTTTGATCGGGAATGGAGATATGGTGGTAACTTCAGGGCATGGTGCTGTTTCAAAGGGCCGGAATGTTGAGACGGCCTTGAAGAATGCTGCTTTGGTGGAGGCCAACACCTTGAAGGTGGCGGCTAATGATAAGAGGGTGGCTGTGGTGAACAAAATGGCTGCGGCTGAGGTGACTAAGGAGAGATCTGTGGTTGATGTTGCGACGAAGCGTCGGCAGCCGTCAAGATGGAGTGTGACTCAGCCATTACGGGACCCGGCTATTGACTCGAACAGGTGTGCGTTAGTACGTCCATGCACGCCTATTCATCCGCGCCCTACATTGGAGTCGAACACTGGGGAGGATCGGGGTGTGGAGAGTATGATCGAGACATTGGAGAAGGTTTATAAGCCTCTTTTGAGTGAAGCTAATGGGGAGAAACCGGCTGATCTGGGACTGAACCCGCGGGAGGTTGTGGTGCATGGGACTGTTCCAGGGATAAAGGAGCTGGCTGGCCAAGGTAGGCTGGCGAACCAGCAGTCTATTAGGTCATTTCGGGATGCGGCCATTGAGGGCCCGAGGCCTGTCAGTAGGCCTGCTAGTGCGGGACAACGGATTCCGTTGGCTTATACTCCCCCTTTGATGATCGATGGGGTTGTTGAGGTTTGCCCTTCATGGGAGGTTGCTGAAAAGGGGTTGGCTAGGTGGGAAAACACCTTGGTGGGCTACTTCCTTGGTCGACGACCTTACTTTCCATTCGTTGATAAGTTTGCTCGTACGTCTTGGGCGCATGTGGTGGAGGTTCGGGCAACGAGCAACGGGTTCTTCCGGTTTCGGTTCTCATCAGCTGCTGCTATGAATGTGGTGCTCGAAGGGGGCCCTTGGCTGCTGCAGGGGCAGCCCTTATTTCTTGAGGCGTGGCGACCTGGCATGTCCTTCGATAAGAAGGAACCTGAGGAGATACCTGTCTGGATTAAGCTATGGAACGTGCCGAGTGAGTTTTGGACGCAGGAGGGCCTTGGTATAGTTGCTAGTGCGGTGGGGAGGCCTCTTTTTACAGATTCGATCACGACGTCCATGACCCGTATCGACTTTGCACGAGTCTGTGTGATGAAGAAGGTGGCTGAACCCTATTTTGAGCATTTCAACATTAGGGTTCCTTCTCGGTCTGGAGGGTTTGAGGGGCATGTTAGGGTTTCGGTGGAGTACGAGTGGCGGCCGCCGAAGTGCTCGGGATGCCAGGCTACTGGTCATTCTGTAGAGGCTTGTCCTAGGGCTACCAGTCATCCTAGATACGTAGGATCGAGGGTTCAGCCCATGCCCAAGGGACGTAGGGTGGAGGATAAGCCACGGCGGACAGCGACAAGTATGGTTAGAAAGGACAAGGGTGCGAGGGAGAAGGTGCAGATGAAAGGAAGGGATAAAGGGAAAAAGGTGCTGGAGGACAAGAGGGAGGTAATTACAGGTGATGCCTTGACTTGTAGTGCCCCGAGCTCATCATTCACGAAGTTGTCTCCAGATGGGGTGAAGAGTAGTGAGAAGGGGGAGGCGGGGCAACTGAATTCATTTGCCATTCTTCAGACTGTGGGTGAGGATGATGTGCTTACTTTACCGGGCCCTGATTGCATTGCAGCCCTCCCCGGGGTTGTTCCATGATCCCAGTCGGAGTCTGGAATGTGCGCGGACTGAATAAGTGGGAGCACGGCCGGGCAGTCCGCGAGTTTATTTCCCGGCATAATCTTTGCTTGGTGGGTTTGGTGGAGACGAGGGTGGCCATCCACAATGCTGCCCTTACTTCGTCTCTGGTTCGGGATACATGGCAGTGGTTCTTTGACTATGATGTTGGGCCTGGCAATCGTATTTGGGTTGGCTGGGATCCTTCCTTTCTTCGGGTTTCTGTGGAAAGATGCTCGACGCAAGCAATCCACTGCAAGGTGCATTCGCTTGCTGACCTCTCTACCTTTTTTGTCACATTCGTCTATGGCAAGAACACGAGGGAGGAGCGCTCTGTCCTGTGGGGTGATTTGATTGCCATGGCTGAAGTCCGCTCGGAGGACCCGTGGATCGTTATGGGGGACTTCAATGCGGTGATTGAGGCCAGTGAGGCTAGAGGAGGGTCTTCAGCCTCTGCTGAGTGTTTGGAGTTCAGGTCTTGCCTTACTTCTGCCGACCTTACTACCCTTCCTATGATTGGCCAATTCTTCACTTGGTACAATCAGCAGAGGGCGGGGAGGGGCATTTGGAGGCGGTTGGATCGTATTGTGGGAACCCTTCTTGGTTTTCTAGGTTTCCCCTTGTTCGGTATCGTAGTTGTCTTCCTGCGACTTCTGATCACTCGCCTCTTGTCTTGGAAGGGGAGGGAGGGTATGCCAGGAAGGCTTGCTTCAGGTTTGATAATTTTCTCACTAAGGATCCCCTCTTTTTGGAGCTGGTCGAGCGTGGTTGGAGGACCAGAGTGAGGGGTACCCTTATGTTTTCGGTTTCCCAGAAGCTTAGGGGCCTGAAGCAGCCCCTGAGGGAGCTGCGCCGTAGGAAGGGCAATCTTGCCAGGAATGTCGAGGAGGCGCGACTGTTCTTGGAGGTTGCCCAGACTCTCTCGTCTCAGTTGCCTGAGGAGGATCTGCTTGTTGATCTTGTGCGTTTTTGTCGGGCTCTCTTTGCGCGTGCTGTGGAGATGGAGCACTCTGCACTCTCTCAGCGGGCTAAGCTGGCTTGGCTCAAGGATGGTGACCAATCCTCTGCCTTTTTCTTCAAGAAGGTTCAGATGCGTAGAGCAACCAATCGCATCTTCTCTCTTGAAGATGATGAGGGATCAGTGGTGGAAGGGGAAGATCAGGTCCGTGATGCGCTCATTTGCTATTACCAGCAGATCTTGGGTCAATCTGCTCGAGCTCTTCCTGTGGTGGGTGAGGAGGTTCGTCAGTTCATTACGAGCTTTATTTCGCCTGAGGATGCTGCCATTCTCGTTAGGCGAGTGGAGGATAAGGAGATTAGGGATGTGGTGTTTCTTCTGGAGGATGATAAGGCACCTGGTCCTGACGGGTACACTGCTGCCTTCTTTAAGGCAGCCTGGACGATTATTGGGGTGGATGTTATGGAGGCGGTTCGTGAGTTCTTTTCTAGTGGACACCTTCTCAAGGGCGTGAACAGTACTCTTATCACTCTCATTCCTAAGAAGGCTTCGCCTAGGCATGTGGGTGACTTCAGGCCTATTTCTTGTTGCAATGTCTTATATAAGATCATTGCTAAGATCATTGCTAATAGGGTTCGGCCTCTGATGGCCAAGTTGGTCCACCACTCGCAGACGGCTTTTATCCCTGGCAGACGTATTGGGGATAACATCCTTCTTGCTCAGGAGATCTGTTATGGCTACTTGAGTCGCGATAAGCCCCCTCGTGTTGCGCTCAAAGTGGACCTGGCTAAGGCATATGATAAGGTTGAGTGGAGTTTTCTTTTGGCTATTCTTGAGGCTATGGGATTTCCATCTGAATTTATCAGATGGATTCGGAGCTGTGTGACTACTACATGTTTTTCGATAAACATCAATGGTAGTCCGGAGGGTTTCTTCCCTGGTAAGCGGGGTCTACGGCAGGGTGATCCGCTTTCGCCGTATCTGTTTACGCTTGTTATGGAGGTGTTGCGTGGCATTGTGACCCACTTTGTTAGGACTGACCCACGATTTCGCTATCATTGGCGGTGCGAGAAGTCGGCCTTGACCATGCTGACCTTTGCTGATGATCTGCTGCTCTTCTGTCATGCTGATTTGCATTCTGTGGGGGTTCTTCATGCGGCACTGACTTGCTTTACATCGCTCTCGGGGCTTGCGGCGAATCCTTGTAAGAGTGAAGTCTTTGTCTCGCGTCGTGCGGAGCATCTGACCCCTGCTTTACTGGATTTGTTGGGTTTTTCTTTGGGTTCTCTGCCTGTGAGATATCTTGGAGTCCCGTTGATCACTACTAGACTCACTCAGGCGGACTGTGCCCCCTTGCTCGAGAAGGTGGATCAGCGGATTGGTTCTTGGCTGAATAAGTCCCTCTCCTATGCGGGACGACTTCAGCTTATTCGTTCGGTGCTGGGAGCGCTCTATCTCTATTGGACTGGGGTGTTCTTATTGCCCAAGGGTGTCATCAGGGCTATTGAGCAGAAGTTTCGTTCATTCTTATGGGCGGGCTCAGCTGCTAAGGTGGCGTGGGAGGAGGTTTGCTTGCCTGTCGTGGAAGGGGGACTTGGCATTCGCTCTATTGAGGTGGACAATAAGGCTTTGATGATGAAGAACATTTGGAGTATCATCACGCGCGACGAGGAGTCTATTTGGGTGACCTGGCTTTATCATGAGAGACTTCACCGCAGGTCATTTTGGCATTGCACGTCGTCGAGTAACACCTCTTGGAGTTGGAGGAAGCTTCTCAAGCTGCGTAGTGAGATGCGTCCGCTGATTCAGTTTCGGGTTGGGAACGGTCGAGATATTTGGGTTTGGAAGGACCCCTGGTTGTACATTGACCCCTTAGTGAGCAGATTTCCTCGGGGACCGTTGGTTATGGGTATTCCCATTGATGCACGCCTGAGTTCTGTTATTTCCTCTTCGGGGTGGCATTGGCCGGCGCAGACCTCGACGGAATATTTAGAGTTTCATCCTCATCTGCCCCACTGTTCCCCCACTGATGCTGATTCCTATCGCTGGTTGGGCACTTCGGATGGTAAGTTCTCTACTGCCTCGGTTCGCGAGTCGATTCGGAGTAGGCGTATTCGGGTTCAGTGGGCTGCCCTCTTTGGAGGACCGCTGAAGGTCCCTCGGTTTGAGTTTATCCTTTGGTTAGCGATTCGGGATCGGCTTGCTACTAGGGATAAACCTTGGGTTGCGGCTGCTGCCCAGACGATGCATTGCTGTTTGTGTGACTCATTGGAGGTGGAGACGATCTCACATTTATTCTTTGAGTGCCAGTTCTCGAGGCGTTGTGTGCAGGTGCTGAGGTACAAGACCCGTTGGCGATGGCCGTACCAGAACTGGAGCTTGGGTATTGCTTGGGCTTCGCGGCGCTGGAGGGGTCGTCATCTCTGTCACCTCACCTTTCGCCATCTGCTTGCCTCTCTTGTTTATCATATTTGGAAGGAACGCAACAAGAGATGCTGGGAGGGGATCATTGGGACGCCGGAGCAACTTGCCCAGGCGGTGGTTCACACTGCTGTGCTGAGACTCTCCACGCTTCATTCGAAGTGGGAGTTGCAGACCTGTGCTGTTAGGCGACTTTGGCGTGTTGCTTGGTAGTTTGGTTGTGTCCTTGATTTGTGCTTTTCGAGGCTTGATTTGTTGTTGTTGTTTCTGTTCGCTCTGCTGGCCTTGTTGTTGATTGCTCAGCAGGGTGCTTGTTCTGGCAGTTTGCTGCCTGTGGCTTTCTCGAGGCATGTCTCGTGATTGCTGCTTTGTACATTCGTCTTCTGTTATGATTTGACCGATTCCCCAAAAAAAAACATTAATGGTTGTCCTGAGGGTTTTTTTGCTGGAAAGCGGGGTCTTAGACAGGGAGACCCGCTTTCTCCTTATCTGTTCACTCTTGTTATGGAGGTCTTGCGGGGTATCGTGATGCAGTTTGTTAGGGCAGACCCTCTCTTCCGCTTTCATTGGCGTTGTGAGAGATCTACATTAACGATGTTGACCTTTGCTGATGACTTGCTGTTGTTTTGTCATGCGGATCTTCACTCCGTGGGTGTGCTGAAGGCGGCGTTGGATCGTTTCACCTCGCTTTCTGGGTTAGCTCCCAACCCTCATAAGAGTGAGATCTTTGTGTCCAGAAGTGCTAGTCAGTTCACTACTGCTTTTCAGACTTTGTTGGGATTCTCTGTTGGCTCGCTCCCAGTGCGCTATCTTGGGGTTCCCTTGATTACTTCCAGACTCTCCTTGGCTGACTGTGCTCCTTTGATTGCCAAAGTGGATAGGAGGATCGGGTCGTGGTTGCACAGGTCACTTTCTTATGCTGGACGGGTTCAGCTCATTTGATCCATTTTGGGAGCTCTCCACGTCTACTGGTCCGGGGTTTTCTTACTGCCTAAGGGCGTCATCAGATCTATCGAGCAGAGGTTTCGCAGCTACCTTTGGGCTGGTTCGACGACTAAGGTGGCTTGGGAAGATGTTTGTTTACCCATCGCTGAAGGGGCTCTTGGCATCCGTCCTATCGAGGTAGATAACAAGGCCCTCATGATGAAGAATATTTGGAGTATCCTCACTCGTGATCCTGAGTCTATTTGGGTCACTTGGCTCTACCACGAGTGTCTTCAGCGTCGCTCCTTTTGGGATTGTACGCCTTCGTCTTCTGATGCTTGGAGTTGGAGGAAGCTTCTTAAGCTTCGTTCGGATTTTCGTCCCCTGATTCAGTTCATGGTTGGGAACGGGAGGGATCTGAGGGTTTGGAAAGATCCTTGGCTGTTTCACGAGCCATTGATTGAGCGGTTCCCAAGGGGGCCTCTGGTTATGGGCCTTCCCTTGGATGCTAGGCTTTGCTCGGTTATCTCTTCTTTTAGATGGAGGTGGCCTGCGCAGACGTCCGTGGAATACCTGGAGCTTCATCCTCACCTCCCCGAGTGCTCCCTATCTCAAGGAGATTCTTACAGGTGGCTGAAGTCACCGGACGGCCGATTTTCATCTCAGTCGGCTCGTGAGGAGATCAGACTTAGGCGCTCCCCTGTTCAGTGGGCGTCTCTCTTTGGCAGCCCTCTGAAGTTCCCTCGTTTCGAGTTCATTCTTTGGTTAGCCATTCGTGATCGACTGGCTACTAGGGACAGGCACTGGGTGGCCTCGGCCGCTCAATCGACTCGCTGCTGCCTTTGTGACTCTCAGGCTGTGGAGACTGTTTCTCACTTGTTCTTTAACTGTAGCTTCTCGAGGAGCTATGTGCGGCTTCTTCGCAAGAGGACTAGGTGCAGATGGCCGAACATTGCTTGGCCTCTGGGGATCGCTTGGATGTCGAGACGGTGGAGAGGCCGCCATCTTTGTCATTGTGCTTCCCGACATTTGTTCTCGTCTCTTGTTTATCATATCTGGCAGGAACGGAACAAACGGTGCTGGGAGGGGAAGGAGTCGACTCCTGATCGTATTGTACAGGAGATTGTTCTTGTTGCCTCGAGGAGGCTCTCTACTCTGCCTCCGAAGTGGGCGCTGCAAGCGACGACGGTCAGACGCCTTTGGAGAGTTGCTTGGTAGTTTTTTGTTTGCTTTGTTGTTGCTTTTGATTCTGTTTGCTAATGTGTGATGTGTGATCTTCGCATGTTTTTCACCTTGGCTTTGTGTTTCTCCTTTTGTGTTTGGGGAGCTTGTTTGGCGGGATGCCGCCTGTGGTTGTCCTTGAGGTTTGTCTCTTGGTGCTGCTTTGTACATGCCCTTTCTTTTTTGATGACCTGTTACCAAAAAAGAGCAGTGGAAGTATGATATCGTTTCTCGTATTGTACGTAGATGACATCCTATTAACAGGAAACGATATCGGAATGCTCTCATCGGTCAAAGCGTGGCTTTCGACCGAATTTTCCATGAAAGACTTGGGAGAAGCGGCATACATTCTTGGAATTCGCTTGTTCCGGGATTGAGCGAACAGAATGATAGGCCTATCCCAATCCCTTTACTTAGAAAAGATCCTGAAGACATTCAAGATGGATGATTCTAAGAAATGCTTCTTACCTATGCGGTATGGGATACATCTTTCGAAATCTATGTGTCCTCCAAGTGAGGAAGATAGACGAAGGATGAATGGAATCCCCTATAACCCGTATAGACGTGCCACTGCGTCAACGAATTCTCAATTCGTTACGCGCCCTTTGAAAAATTTGTCCCGACCAATAGAGATTGTTATCCTTTTTAAGCGTGACTCACTTGGTTCGTCTCAACTAGCACGGGAGGTATCCGCGAGTCCGGTATTCGCCTAGCCAATCCCGCGGTACCGGACAGATCCTAATTGAGAAGGAATTTTGATCCAATCTAAATTCTGTCGAACCAACTATACATATTTGTTGAATATTCTTATGCCCTTCACATGCGTCCCGTTCAAGTGAGAGTCATGGTTAATGTCAAACTCACTAGACTCGACACTATGTTATAATCGAGATTGTCGTGATTACAAAACTACGCTATGTGTCTCACACAAGCTAGTTTATATTGCTCCGGCCGGAGGCTTAGTAATCATCGTCCTCAATTATCTCATAGGACGTTAACCTCATATATGAGGTAGTGAATCCCGAGAGCACTCAAAGCCCGGCAATCATCTCCGTAAAACCGGCTGCATTTTGCCGCTGGCCCATACCCTTTATTAGAGCATTTAACGGGCCTAGCAAACTAGCGTCAAACCGAAATTGCGGAAGCAAATCCGTCGATGAGCCTAACGGTCTAAGGCTGCAATAGTCTTCGTTAGATCGTTGACATCCCCGCGTTAAGCCACGCGATCGAAACGAATATCGAGCCATGTGTTCGAATACTCCGATGCCCCGATCGGCAATATTTCCGTCACGACCTCCCATCTTCCCAAGATGAACGATTGACACAATCGTTGCATTGGAGCTGTCAGCGAACAAGTCGTAATCGGTAATCTAGTCACCCCACTAGATTCCTAAGACTTGCGAACGTTTATTTAGTGCAGAGAATAAGATCGGATCGGTGTCGCCTTTCTCATCCCATGAGAATCGATCGATCAACTCGTGCACAAGGGTTTTATTTATTTATCGTACTACCGAAAGTCTAGTAGACTTTAACTCAGTAAATAAATAACAAATGCCTCAAATTAATAAAATACAATATTTTATTAATTAAACAGTTACAATAAACCATTTATATTTTTCGAACTAATACAACAGGGGTCACCCTATTCAACTCAGTCCTCTGAATGGCATTCCGAAGGCATACCTCCCAACAGCCTCCCACTTGCACTCTAATGCCGTGCGCGCTGCTCTCAACGCCACGCCGCCTGGTATCGAATACCCATCTTTTCTAGATGTCGTTCCAGCACCGTCTGGGACAAAGGCTTGGTTAGTGGGTCCGCCACGTTATCCACGGTGGCAATTTTCTGCACGGCTACATAGCCGTTTTCAACGAATTCTCTAAGAATATGGTATTTTCTCTCGATGTGTTTGGATTTGGTATGAGACCGTGGTTCCTTTGCCTGCGCTACAGCGCCGCTATTATCGCACCATAGAGTAAGCGGTCCGTCCGCAGCTGGGACAACTGAAAGTTCATTTAAGAACTTTCTCATCCAAACAGCCTCTTTAGCAGCCTAAGAGGCCGCTATATATTCCGCCTCACACGTGGAATCGGCAGTCGTGATTTGCTTAGAACTTTTCCAAGACACTGCCCCACCGTTGAGCGTGAATATAAAACTCGAGGTAGACCGTCGGTCATCCACGTTTGATTGGAAGTCCGAATCGGTATATCCCACTACCACTAGTCCCGCATCTCCATAGACCAGCATCAAATCTTTAGTTCGTCTAAGATACTTAAAAGATTGTTTTGACTGCTGTCCAGTGTTCTTCTCCCGGGTTCGCCTGAAACCGACTCACCACGCTCACAGCGTAGGCGATGTCCGGTCGCGTGCAAAGCATCGCGTACATCAAGCTACCTACTGCAGGCGCATAGGGAATTCCATTCATTCTTTGTCGGTCCTCCTCACTTTGAGCACACATCGACTTTGAAAGATGAATCCCATGTCGCATCGGTAAGAAGCCTCTCTTAGAGACATCCATCTTGAATTTCTTCAAGATCTTCTCTAAGTAGAGGGCTTGGGATAGGCCGATCATGCGCTTTGCTCGATCCCGAAATAAGCGAATCCCTAGGATATACACCACTTCTCCCAAGTCTTTCATGGAGAATTCGGTCGAAAGCCACGCTTTCACCGAAGAGAGCATGCCTACATCGTTTCCTATTAATAGGATGTCATCTACGTCCAATACGAGAAACGATATCATACTCCCACTGCTCTTTTTGTAGACGCACGGTTCGTCCACATTTTTCCCGAATCCGTAGTTCCGAACTACTTCATCGAAACGTAGATTCCAACTACGAGATGCCTGTTTCAGTCCGTAAATGGACCGATTTAGTTTGCACATTTTCTGAACATCTGCATGCGACTCAAAACCCCGTGGCTGTTCCATATAGATCTCCTCCTTGAGGGTTTAGGAACGCCGTTTTGACGTCCATTTGCCAGATCTCATAGTCGTAGTGAGCGGCTATTGCAAGTAGAATTCGTATGGATTTGATCATAGCAACAGGCGAGAAGGTCTCCTCATAGTCGACCCCTTCCTTCTGGTTATAGCCCTTGGCAACCAGTCTGGCCTTGTATGTCTCAACTTGTCCATCAGATCCAATCTTTCTCTTATAGATCCATTTGCATCCAATCGGTCTAAAACCGTTTGGAAGATCCACTATAGTCCAGACCTTCTTGGCATACATCGAATCCATTTCCACTTTCATAGCCTCAACCCATCTCGTTTAGTCTACGTCAGTCATTGCCAAATCGAAAGTTGAAGGATCTTCTCTAAGAAGTGCCTTCGTCACAGCATAGCCATACTGGACTTGTGCCATGCCATAATACCTCTCAGGTTGGCGCGACAGTCTTTCGGATCGGCGCAATACTGTTTCAATTGGTTGTTCTCTTGGACCATCCGATACTATATCTTGTGAGGGCGTTTTGGTCGACTCTTCCAGAGTCACCTCTCGCCCGACGCCACATTCCCGAATGAACTCGTCCTCGAGAAAATGTGCGTGCAGGCCCACAATGATCCTCTGATCCTCGTGGAAGTAGTATAGGTACCCCATGGAATCCTCGGGGTATCCTACGGAATGTGATTAACTTTTTCACATAGGCGGGGCAACCTCAAATCCTAATGTGATTAAAGTTCGGTAAACGGCCAGTCCATATCCGATACGGAATGCCATTTTCAACAGACTTTGATGGACACCGGTTCAGGGTGTACGCTGTTGTCAAAAGCGCGTAACCCCACAATGATAATGGTAAGTCCGTATAGCTCAGCATAGATCAAACCATATCTAATAAGGTCCAATTTCTGCGTTCAGCCACGCCATTCAACTGTGGCGTGCCGGGAGGAGTCATCTGTGATATGATCCCGTTCTCCTTCAAGAACTGATCAAACTCGATACTCATGTACTCGCCGCCTCGATCCGATCGAACGGCTTTAATGAGTTTCCCAATTTGTTTTTCTACTAACGCCTTAAACTCCTTGAATTTTTCAAGAGTTTCAGCCTTATACCTTAACAGATACACTAGCCCGTAACGGCTGTGATCATCCGTGAAGGTAACAAAATAGTGGAAATCACCTCGAGCCTTTATATTGAAAGGTCCGCAAACGTCCGTATGAATTAAACCAAGAATTTCAGTGGCTCTATTAAATTTCTCGGTGAAGGGCGATCGAGTCATCTTACCCCGAAGACAAGATTCACACGTTGGATAGGGGTCTGATCCCAATGGCTTAATAATGCCAGTTTTCTCCAACTCGTGAATTTTGCGCTCTCCAGCGTGACTCAATCGGAGATGCCATAGATATCTCGCGTTTGTTTCTAACTTTCGTTTGTTGGTGATTGCGTTCGCAGATTTTTCAGTTTGGAGGTTTAAATAGTAAAGACCATTTAAAAGAGTTGTTGTTCCGACAATTTTGTTTCCAAACAAAATATTGCATTTATTTCCTTGAAAATTAAATACATAACCACTCCCGTTCAAAACGGGAATGGAGACAATGTTCTTTAACCCCCGGGGAATTACAAGTATATTATCTAACAGCAATATAAAACCAGTATCTAAACATAGTTTTTTCGATCCCACGTGGCTTGCCGAGACACTGTGTCCGCTCCCCACATTGATCATCACCTCCTTGTCCTCGAGCCTTCTACTTCGTTCCAGATCATGCGACATCACGGAGATGTGAGAACTTGCTCCAGAATCCATGAAGTAGAGTATACAGACATAGAACATACAGTTTCTAAAACATATAGTTCTTTACCTGAAGCAGCCTGCTCACCTTTGAACTTGGGACATTCCCTCTTCCAGTGGCCCAGCATACCGCAATGAAGGCATTTGTCCGTTGGATTCGGACCGGTTTGTTTGGACTTCTTCTTTTGTCAGAAGTCAGCCTCGAAGGCCTTCGCTTGTTCAACCTCATTTTGCCCTTCGCGGGCTTAGTGGTTGCCACAAGCACCGTCTGTTTCCCCTTCATCATCTGAGACTGTGCTGACACCAACTGATTTAACAGTTCAGATAAAGTCAGCTGCTTGTCATTCATATTGAAGTTCACTATGAACGAATTGAAGGAGGGGGGCAGCGACTGCAAAATCAGATCGCATTGGAGATCACAATCAATAAGAAAGTCGAGAGTCTCCAATCTCTCAATCATATTGATCATTTTCAACACGTGATCTCCAACGTTTTCGCCCTCATTCATTCTCGAGCGAAAGAGTTGTTCCGATATCGAATATCGGACTGTCCTAGACGGTGTACCATACAATTCTTTCATATGCAACAATATCTGGCGTGCATCCGCCATGTGCTCATGGCTACATTGCAGAGCATTGCTCATTGACCCGAGTACATATGACTTCACGGTTTGTTCGTCCTTGTTCCGCTTATCTTAAGCAGTACGAACTTCATCGCTAGCGTCAGCCCCTAGGGCCGGCAACATTTCAGAGTCCAACACATAAGTCAGCGATTCAATCCCGAGAACTATTCTCAGATTACGTAACCAATCAACGTAGTTTGACCCAGTCAAACGGTTTTCTTTGAGCAGTATGTTTAGTGCGGAAGACATTTTGTAATTGAGAGAAATACACAAATCTGCAGAAAATAAGACATGTTAGATCGTTGTATAGTTCATCAAATGCAAACAAGGACTTTTGTTTCGTTTGACTCTCACTATCTTTTCTTAAACCTCATACTCCCATTAGAGGTTTCGGAAGCTCGTTGATAACTTTGATAGTGGAGTTGATGTCCCCGTAAGCTTAAGCAAACCTCAACCTCTGACGTTTTATTGATTTGCCCAAGCCAACGAAGTCGCGTTCCACACGAACTCGTCTCACGAGTGTTTCAACTACCTTTGTCTCAGTCAGTGACCCCCGCCGGCTAACCCGAAACAAGGCGGTATAACTGTCTAAGTGCCACCTATCAACTTTGCTCGAACCGCACACTTGAACCTCGCCTTTCGGACGTAGGTGTGGTCTTGGCGAGCGGCGTTTGACCGCACCCGAATAAGCCGAAACAAAAGCGAATGCAAGGCGCCGGCTAACCCGAAACCAAAACTTGCATTGACTTTTGTAACAGCCGATCCGAGCTTGATAGAAGACAGGGATTCAAATCCCTTTGCTCACTTAGTATTCCATCGGGAGATACATTCGAGGTCTCATAGCATGAAAGTAAGCATGAGCACGTTTATGCATTATTTAAATAACTAACCCTAGGAAAGCCATCTAAACGGACAATATGCGGACTATCTATACTGGTCCTATTACATGGGTCGTATACGACCGGGATCTTCGATCTTCGAGGAATGCCATACTCAGACCACCATGGACATCTAACCACCCATCCTTGTTGCCTTGCAACGAACAGCCGCCTTTTATCTAACTCTATCTAATAAAGCGATAAAATACAACACGGGGGGAATTATTTCCCGTACATTCCGTAATCCATGTACATACCGGGGGGCAGCATACGGCCCTTAAACAAATAACCCGGATAACCTAAAAGTTCGCAATATTGTCCAACATAAACATGCAACACACAATTTTGACGTTGGTTGTCGACCGACGTCACGAGCGACGTAAGTTTAAAACTTTTGTCGACAGCATGTTCACCACATCGGCTTTCGAGGCCTTCGGTCGAACCCGATCTTGAGCCATAGCTCTGATACCACTGTTGGGTGAGCCCGTTTCGACCGACGGCGGCCCCCGAACAGTGCGACGTGGCCTTAGCGAAAGCGGAAGCGATCACGTAGTGTAGGTGTCAAATTTTAAATTTTTTATCATTTAAAATCGCACGAACACGTCCCGGCAGCGGCCCGAGGACCCGAGCACCCCGGCCCATGGCCTCGGGAGGCCATGGAAGGCCTCTTCCATGGCCCACGGCCTGAGACACCACGGCCCACGGCCGTGGGTCGGCTGTGGTTGAAGATGGCAGCAACCAAAATTGGTCCACGGCCGTGGACCGTTCGGGGCGAGAATGGGCAGGGTGCTGTCATGGCCCACGGCCTGGTGCAGCCCCTCCCATGGGCATGGGTTACTGGTCCATGGCCATGGGACTTTCTGTCTCAGGCGGTGGATCTTGATCGAAAGCCGAAATCTCTCGTTTCGAACCCTGAAATGATTTCCGATCAATTCCAAACTTTACATCATGACTCCATACATGTCTTAGGACATTTTCATAGATCATTCAAAGGTCATACAAGGCCTTTAGGGATTGATCGAATAAACCTAATCTAAAGGTTCGAAACCTTACCCTTGTTGCGCATGGCTAGTTCATCACAGCACGGCGTTCGAAAACGCGAAGCTTGAACAAATCCTTCTTCGTCTCGGACTGTCCCGAGCAAGTTCAAAATGCTGATACGCTCTCTTTGGCACCTCGGAGCAACCCACGGTTGGCTAGAGTTGCTAGGAGGAGGTTCTAACTTAGCTATGAAGCTTAAGTAGAACATGGACACAAATTTTCTTTTTCCTCTCTTTCTCCCTCAAGATCCTAGATCTATTCTTGTTTGAAAACCTTTCTTTTTGCCATCTAATGAGCCTTGGACGTTTTTATCTTAAGGAGAAAGAAGAATGAATCTTCAAATGGACAAAAGCACATGCCGAAACATTCCACCACCAAGTAGTTGTAATGTCATGATCAAGTTCTTTATTCCTTTTTTTTTGGAATTTTCCATATATACGTAATAAAAGATACAAGAAAAGAAAAACGGTAACAGGCTACCGTGAACAAGCAAATCACCAAGCTACACGCCAAACTCTACGTAAGGATATAAGCTGGAAACAAAAACGAGAATGAAGAGTAGAAAGTCGTAAACAAGCTAGTCGCACAACCTCTTCAACCACTCGTTCCGGTCTGCTATTCCTGCCTTCACGCCAGCGCCTGTTCCGTTCCATCCAAATGTGGTATACAGTAGATGCAAGTAGATGTTGTGAAGCCATATTGGCCAAGTGATCACTACGCCAACGTGAGGAAGCCCAAGAGATACCGCGCTTCAACTCTGGAAATGGCCAGCAGAATCGAGTCTTCCTACGGAGTAGGGTGATGCACCTTTTCGAGAAGGGGCAATCAAAGAACAAGTGGTTCACCGTCTCAGTCGCCTGGGAGTCACAGAGAATGCAAGTAGAGGATCCTCCAATCTGCGCCACCCAGGCCTTGTCCTTGGTGGACAGACGATCACGAATGCCGAGCCAGAGAATAAACTCATGTCGAGGGATATGATGAGCACCCCCGAATAAGTATGCCCAAGTGACACTCTCACGCCTCGTACGCATCGCATCCCTAGCAGAGGTCGTGGAGAACTGTCCATCTCCAGTGTTGGTCCAAAGGATAACATCTCGTGAGTAGGGATCTACAGTCGGGAGAGAAGGAGCGAGCTCCAGGAATTCCGTGGTCGTCACTGCAGGCCAGTTCCACCCGTCAGGTGAAATCACAGCACTGAGCTTGATATCCGAAGGCAGTCCCATGGCTAGTGGTGCTCGCGGGAAGCGCTCGAGGAGAGGGGTCGCTGAGAGCCAAGGATCAAGCCATAGCCATATCGAAGATCCGTCCCCCACCTTGAAGCGAATGAGTGGCCGAAGTATAGGACGCAACATCAGGAGTTTGCGCCAGCCCCACGAGGTGGACGAAGAAGCGCGGACAGTCCATATAGATCTCTCCCTTAGCCTGGTATCATAAAGCCACGTAGTCCAAACAGATAATGGGTCACGCCGCACAACACACCATAGCTGCTTAAGCATCAGGGCCTTATTATCGAGCTCAATCGAACGGATGCCCAGGCCACCCTCAGAACGTGGGCAACATATATCAGCCCAAGCTACCTTGGCCGTGGACGATGCCCATAAGAAGCTCCTCATCTTTGCCTCCAACGCCTTGATCACCCCCTTTGGAAGCATGAACGCCCCAGACGAGTAGAGGTGAATTCCCAAAATGACAGATCGAATAACCTGGATTCGACCAGCATAGGATAAGGAACGGTTCAGCCAGGATCCTAATCGTCTGTCCACCGCCAGTAATAGCGGTTGGCAATCATGAAGCGTGAGGCTTGAGGTGATGAGGGGCAGCCCCAAATACCGAACCGGTAAGTGTCCCAAGTGAAACCCCCGTGATGGACTCCAAAAGAGTAGCTAATGGCTCAGCACGCTTCGATAGGAAGAGCTCGCTTTTCCTAGGGTTGGCGTGAAGACCAGAGAGCTGTCCAAAGTGCGTCAGAGAATCCGTAAGTACCGTCACCGAAGGCACATCAGCGTGACAGAAAAGGAGGATATCATCAGCAAAGGAGAGAATGACAAGGGAGGAAGCCTCGCAACGCAATGGAAGCGAAATCCTTGCGCAGTCGAGATGCGATGCTGTAGAATCCCACGAAACACCTCCATGACAAGGGTGAAAAGATATGGTGCTATGGGGTCACCTTGCCGTAGACCTCGCTTCCCCGGGAAGAATCCTTCCGCACAACCGTTAAGGTTGAGGGAGAAGTAAGTATAAGTCAAACAGCACTGGATCCAATGAATGAAGATGGGGTGGAAGTTCATAGCCTCCAAAGCAGCAAGGATAAACGACCATTCCACCTTATCATAGGCTTTCGCCAGGTCGACCTTAAGAAGAGCTCGAGGAGGAAGATGTCGATTCCTGTAGCCATGACAGAGCTCTTGGGCCAAGAGGATATTATCAGTGATCCTCCGCCCTGAAATAAAGGCCGTCTGTGAGATGTGAACAAGTACCGGAAGTACTCGCTTCAGTCGGTTGGCGAGGACCTTAGAGATGATTTTGTAAAGCACGTTACAGCAGGAGATGGGATTATAATCCGATGGAAGCCTCGGAGAGTCTCCTTTAGGGATAAGGGTGATGAGAGTACAATTCAGCTCCTTCACAAAGGCTCCATTGTGAAAGAACTCATGCACTGCAAGCTGTACATCATCTCCTATAATGTGCCAAGCCGCCTTAAAAAAAGCGGCTGTATAGCCATCTGGACCAGGGGCCTTCTCATCTCCCATGGAAAAGAGCGCCTCTTTGATCTCAGAATCGTCAACGGGCGCAATCAGCGAGAGTGACATATCAGTCGGTAGTGGGTGGGATATGAAGGTATGTAGAGAGTCCCCCTCCACCGCCGGAGATTGGGTGGCAGCCCAATAACTTGTTGGGAGAAACCCTAGCCGCCCATAGGATTATCACCATGAAGCGATTTGGTTGGCATCACCGCAGCCGTGCGCCCGTGTTTTGACGGCGGTGGAGTGCCCGGCCGGCGTCGGAATAAGCTGATGCGTGGGAAACGTTCATCCCTTAGGGGTTGGAGAATCGTACGTGGCACATCTCCCGTAGTATTCAGCCGTGAAGCATCTGTGAACAAAACCCTAGTTCCCTTAACGGGCCTAGGGTTAGGGTACGAGAGTGCGGATGGAGCGTTTGCCGTCGGGATTATGTCCGCCAATTGGGCAGCGGCTGCAGCAATGTTCGGCGAGGGGACCTTCACCGCCATGTCGTGCGGCGGCGACGTCTTTTCAGCCCGGGAGTTAAGGATTGGCGCGTGGTGATGTGGGAGAATCGATTCCATACCAAGATCCTTACATAAATAACGCAGGATCTTTTCCATACGAGGGTGTGCCCTAAAGATATCAGCGAGATATGCAAGGTCCGCTCCAGAAATAGAGTCCTCGTCGCCATCCTTGCTCGTAGAACCAAGATCCGTCGGGTTGGCAGCCTCCAACGTCGCCATGGGGTCCGCACGGTCGCTAGCCACCATAGAACTTGAATGCACCGCTGCTCCCGCCGCGGTAGATCGCTAGGCACCATCGGCCACTCGTTCGACAAGATTATTGAAACGAGGTCGGCCAAATTCCGCCGCGAACATCGGATATTCATCAACCAAAACTTGCAAATCGGGCATGTTACTCGTGTCCACCAAAACGCCGGTGCTGGGGTGTAAACGTGGGCTGACAGCCGTGTGAGAGATCGGAAGAGAGAAATTTTCTTGTGAAACCCTAGAGAGAGAAGAGAGCAAAATCGCGAGGAGAGAGAAAAATTGGCTATCCAAGTTCTTTATTCCCTCAACCACCATTTCGTTTTTGTCCATATAAGTGGGTTAGATGGCATTTTAATAAACCTTTAATCAAGTCTAGGCTTTGCAATTGGGCCCTTGGAAAAATCGAATTAGTTCGATTGAGTGCGTATGATTATAATTTGATCAAATAGATCCAATCCAATTAATCATAATTCTAATCAAACCCAAACTTAGTTAATTAATTAAGTACTTGATCCAATCACAAGTCTTAATTATTCCCGAGATCAAATTCGGAATTTAACTAAGTGTTTATAACCCGTATAGACATACCACTGCGTCAACGAATTCTCAATTCGTTACGCACCTTTGAAAAGTTTGTCCCGACCAATAGAGATTGTTATCCTTTTTAAGCGTGACTCACTTGGTTCCTCTCAACTAGCACGGGAGGTATCTGCGAGTCCGGTATTCGCCTAGCCAATCCTGCGGTACCGGACAGATTCTAATTGAGAAGGAATTTTGATCCAATCTAAATTATGTCGAACCAACTATAGATATTTGTTGAATATTCTTATGCCCTTCACATGCGTCCCGTTCAAGTGAGAGTCATGGTTAATGTCAAACTCACTAGACTCGACACTATGTTATAATAGAGATTGTCGTGATTACAAAACTACGCTATGTGTCTCACACAAGCTAGTTTATATTGCTCCGGCCGGAGGCTTAGTAATCATCGTCCTCAATTATCTCATAGGACGTTAACCTCATATATGAGATAGTGAATCCCGAGAGCACTCAAAGCCCGGCAATCACCTCCGTAAAACCGGCTGCGTTTTGCCGCTGGCCCATACCCTTTATTAGAGCATTTAACGGGCCTAGCAAACTAGCGTCAAACCAAAATCGCGGAAGCAAATCCGTCGATGAGCCTAACGGTCTAAGGCTGCAATAGTCTTCGTTCGATCGTTGACATCCCCGCGTTAAGCCACGCGGTCGAAACGAATATCGAGCCATGTGTTCGAATACTCCGATGCCCCGATCGGCAATATTTTCGTCACGACCTCCCATCTTCCCAAGATGAACGATTGACACAATCGTTGCGTTGGAGCTGTCAGCGGACAAGTCGTAATCGGTAATCTAGTCACCCCACTAGATTCCTAAGACTTGCGAACGTTTATTTAGTGCAGAGAATAAGATCCGATCGGTGTCGCCTCTCTCATCCCATGAGAATCGATCGATCAACTCGTGCACAAGGGTTTTATTTATTTACCATACTACCGGAAGTCTAGTAGACTTTAACTCAGTAAATAAATAACAAATGCCTCAAATTAATAAAATACAATATTTTATTAATTAAACAGTTACAATAAACCATTTATATTTTTCGAACTAATACAACAGGGGTCACCCTATTCAACTCAGTCCTTGAACGGCATTCCGAGGGCATAGCTCCCAACAACAGGCTCCTAGGGCATGGTATGATAGACTTAGTAAGTTTTTGATAGACATGGGATTTACTACTGGAACTATCGATAACACCCTGTTTATCAAATATGATGGAGATCACATGCTGTTAGTACAAATTTATGTTGATGATATAATTTTTGGAAGTACTAGCAATCTTCTTTGTGAGAATTTCTCTAAGTCTATGCAGCAATAATTTGAAATGAGCCTAATGGGAGAGCTTAACTACTTTTTGGGATTGCAAATCAAGCAGTTGGATACGGGAACCTTCATATCCTAGACAAAGTACACCAAGGAATTGCTGGTGAAATTTGGGATGAATGATTCCAAGGTACTTTCCACTCCCATGCATCAGACCACAAAAATCGATAGCGATGAATCAGGTACACATGTCGATCAAACAAAATATCGAGGTATGATCGGAAGTTTACTTTACTTAACTGCAAGTCGACCCGATATTATGTTTACTGTTGGTCTGCGCTCTCGTTACCAATCGAATCCTAAGGAATCTCATTGGAATGCAGTCAAGAGGATACTTAGATATTTGAAAGGTACCGTTAATTTAGGACTTTGGTATCCGTATACCAAGGAATTCCCATTAATGGGTTATTCAGATGCTGACTTTGCCGGTTCTAGAGAAGATAGGAAAAGTACGAGTGGAACTTGCCAATTACTTGGACATTCCCTTGTGACTTGGTCTAGTAGAAAGCAAAATGATGTCGCCCTTTCCACAACTGAAGTTGAATACATGGCCTTAGGAAGTTGTTGTCAACAGTTACTCTGGATGAAACAAACCCTTAGTGATTATGGGTTAGGTTACGACAAAATTCCTACCTTCTGTGATAGTACTAGTGCCATTAGTATCACTAAGAATCCCGTTCATCATTCTCCAACTAAGCATATAGAGGTCAAAGATCACTTCATTCGAGATCATGTTCAGAAAGGGAATATCAGTCTGCAATTCGTAGGAACTGATAATCAGCTAGCTGATATATTTACCAAGCCTCTCATTGAAAGCAGATTCTGTGGTATCTGTGATCGACTGGGAATCATTGAGCTAAACCAGGAAAGATAACTTGCTACTTTCAGCGGTTATTCTAAAATCTTAGTTTCCTAATTCCATTGCTATTTTCGGCTAAACCCTTCCATATATTATTCTGAGATTTTATTCTTATTCTGAAAGTTAATCCTGCTCTTACTTTGGAAATTATTCTGAGATCTTATTTTTGGAAGTTATTCAAAATCGTATTCTCATTTCGAAAGTTCTCAAACTAAGAAAGTAGTATCCAGAAGATCCTATCCTTATTCCATTAAGATGAACTTATTTTTGCCGTCATATCAATTATGATTACTCTTTCCTTATTAGTTCCAATTGATCGGCTAGAAGAGATAATTATCCATTCTTGATATCCTCACTTTTCAAAATTCAAATCCTTTTTATATCACATCTGCAACTACTTGTCATATCAATCGTGTCAAGTAAACTGTTCATCCCTGTCCCCTTTTTTGCCTACTATCTCTCTCTCTCTCTCTCAAAACTCAAAATGGTGAAAACGACTGGAATGAAGAAGGCTGAAGCTGGGTCGAGCACTGGAAAGAAGAGAAAGAAACCGATGTCTGAAGAATCCATGTCAGATTCCATGGCAAAATCACCAAAGGCTGCTTCACCACCACTACCGCCGACGAGAACCACACGGTTGAAGGCTAAATCTTCTGCGAAATCCAAAGGCAAAAAGCTCTAAATCACAGAAGAAGAAGGCTAAAGTTGTCAAGAAGGAATCAGACCCAAAACTCACTTCTTCCAGTGTCAACACCGCTAAAGGAACAAGTCGCTGAACTATCATCCTCACCTACTGTTGAAGCTGCAAAACCAGAGGATCCCAAACCGCTTGAAGCTAAGAAGGATGAAGATGACTGCGAGATGAACTTCGATATCAGCAAACCCGATGAAATTCCAGATAAGGTAAGATTCCTTAACGAGATCTCAAAGGAAAACTTTAAGAATTTCGAGAGTCGGGAAGTTGCTAGAGGACGTGGTGTTTTATTTGATGAACTGCCAGAGAGCCGTGCGATAAAATGGTTACTTGAGTTTGGTTGGGAAAAGTTCCTTAGTATCAATAGGACTCACTACCCAGAAGTAGTTAAGATGTTTTACTCGAACTTAGATTACGTTGAGAATGGATCTGAGATAAGCTTGCAATCGTACGTGCTTGGAAGAAGAGTGGAGTGGACTCGTGAGAAGTTGAACAAAATGTTGGGTGTTACTGATGAGGGAATCTGTCATTTCAGCATGAGTGAATGGTGTGATTCCACTGAATTCAAGAGTTCAGACTGTGTGAAAACGCTGTGGAACTCAACCAGTAGGCCAAAATTCACAGAAGGTGAAGCTCTGAACAAGCTGGGAATTGCTCACTTCTTCCTCCACAAGGTGCTCAATATGACCCTTTGGAGTGCGAAAGTAGGTAGTGGAGGACATTCGACCAACATGAACTACATGAGTACATTCGCCGTCTATATGATCTCCCAGAACAAAAGGTTTAACCTTGCATATGTCATCATGAAGTCCATGATCCAAGCTTTTGAGACCTCTGAGAAGTTGCTCCCATATGGAATGCCGCTGACACATCTACTGGAGCTTGAAGGAATCGTCATGCCACAAAGCTGGGAAGATAAAGGTAAACATGTTGTGGATGTGATGACCTTGAAAAGAATGGGTATTCTTCATGAGGAAGGTCAAGGTTGGGTCAAGGCAAGGGACAGAAAGCCTGAGGCAAGTGCTAAGAAGCGAAAAGTAACAGCTAAATGAAAGGGTAAGATAGTCGAGTTGAGCGTAACTGAGGATGAAGGGAATGAGGAACAGAACGTTGATGAAGATGCGATCACAGAGATACGCACGGATATTGTTGAGATCAAGAGGGACAACCTAAAGCGGTACAAGAAGCTCAAGGAACAGTATGCTGAAATCTCCCGCAAGTTGTCAAAAATCGCTAAGAATTTGAAGAAATCTGCCAAATCTGATAGCGATTCCAGCCTCTAGCCTTATCTCTGATCGATTCCATCCGTAGTTCCTACTTAAGAATCGGCTCTCTTCTTAATCAGCCCTTAGATACTTTTGCTTCCACCTTTTTGATGCTGAAGGGGGGGAATTTGTATGGTAATTAATGGTTATTTCTAAGACTAAGACTTGTCGTTGTGTATGGAACCTATAAAGGTCCTTGCTATGTTGGATATCTTGCTATATTTTGGATATTTCTGATGCTATGCTATGATATTGGTATGCTATAATCCTTCTATGTTGATTGATAACTATCCATGCCTATCAGTTTGCTGATATATCTTGATAGTTATCTGATGGTTGATTTTGACATACGCATTTAGGCAGGGGGAGCAAAATGATATTTTCTGGTAATTTTTGTTGCTCTGCATACTGGAATGTGATATGTTACATGTGATACTTGGATACTTTGGTTACTGGAACGTAACTTGTTACATATGATATCTGCATGTGTTGATTATTGAAATATGACATGTTGCATGAGATATCTGCACTTAGGCAGGGGGAGCATACATGCTTTGACTTGAGAACTTGATGTATCATATGCTCTACTTGTGATCATACTTAAACATGTTATGCGCTTTAAATGATTGCATGTTCAAAATTGCTTATGTGCTTAAGTGGTGCATTAATTACTTGTCATCATCAAAAAGAGGGAGAATGTTGACCTTTTTGGTCTTATGTGATTGAGAGTTTAGATGATTTTATGTAATTAGAAGCAATGAAGTCTATAACTTAAGTAATTCGAAGTAATGTTTATACATGTTTAAGTAGATGAAAATATTCGATATAATGTGTTTTAACGTTGCTGATTTTTTAAGTATCGAATATGTGATTATATGCTTAAGTGTTATATCATTGAAATCACTGAAATTCCATTGATATCTTGTTCGTAACATAGGAATATCATCATGAGATATATATATAGAAAGTCGTTATGCTCTACATGGAATATATGGGAAGTAGTCTTTGATAAGATGTATGTCGCACTGTACTTATATATGGAAATTCCGTGTGCTTTATATATGGAATATCATTCTGTGATATATATGGAAATCTGTTGTGCTATATATGGAAAATCTGTTACTCGATGGGAACTATATATGGTATATTCTGATCTGATTGAGATATTCCTACATGGAAAGATATGCACTGATTTGATTTTAGATGAAATCGCCTATCTATGGTAAGTTATTCCATGAGCTGAAATTTGTGAATATATATGGAAATAAATCATACTAATTGATCTTATGACCGTTGTGATATTATATAGTTGGCATGATTAAGATAATATTGATTCTCGATAAATGCATGGATTGTGTGCCGAATTGGTATATTATTTGAAACTAACTTTCCATGTGAAGTGTTGACCATTTGATGCATATATATAGAGAACAGCACTTAGAAAATCGAGTTTAAGACAGAGAGTGCAGAAGAAACGAAATTCATATAGCTGAGCCTACACTTGCGATCATATACTGCTATCGAGCTTCCACTGGTGATATCCTTCTGCCGTTGAGCTTACACTTGCGAATCTGAGCGAAACCTGAGTGATTCTATTCTTTTTAAACCATCTATTCTGTCTTCGGACTTGTGATTACACGGGGAGACGAGAGTGAAGTGTGCCTGCACGTGAAGGGAAGGATCGGTGTATCCGGGGGCCCTTCGGGAGCGAGCTGTGTCCAGTCGGGGAGTTATGATTCCCAGGGAAACGACGTGGAACGAAACTCGGCGTGAGGCAACCTAGCTGCGGTCTAGTTTTCATTTCTGTCTCGGTTGTGTAAAGGGATGTCGATCATTATTATAACCAACTACGATGACCAACTACGGTAACACAATAGTGATTGATTTAACTCTTGAGGAGCAAACCTCAAGGAGAGGATTAAACCCCAATTGGGGATATAACCTCTATACAAATCTCTGTCTCACTTTACTTTTTCAGTCATTTACATTTCTGTGAGACATAGCCAAAAACCTTTTCAAAACCAAGGAGATAACTCCAGAAACGATTTCAAGGTTTAAAGGTGATCACGCAGATACATAATCGTTCCTAGGATATATCTTATAGATCGCATTGTTATCACGTTTTTCAAAGAAAAAGTTTTTGAAAGAAGCATAATTTTTTTTATAAGCTTAATTCACCCCCTCCTAGGCATATTTTGGGTAGTTAGGTTTATATATGTTCATGAGGGCCGTAGGCAAATAAATTATTATTATTATTATTATTATTATTATTATTATTAGAGCGGTCAATTGGGCCCATGGCCCGCGGGCCGGCCTGCCCCGCCCCGCCGAAGGGGCGGGTTGGGCCTCAGTTTTTCAGGCCCGCCTAGGCAGGCCAGCCCACTCGGGCCGCGGGCTTTGGCGGGGAGTGTAGCCCGCGGGCCGGCCCGCCTAATATTAAAAATTATTATATTATATATTTTAATTATATTATATCAATTAAATATTATTTTGGTCTGTAGATTTATTTTTTAATGGGCTAGTGGGCCAATAATTAATTATTGTGTTGTGTTTTATTTTTTTAATGGACCAAGTTTTTAATTTAAATATAATTTTATATATTTTTTTTAAATTTTTCATCACAGACGGGCCGGTCCCGCCAGGCCCGCGGCCCACTAGCGGGGCGTGGCGGGCCTTCATTTAACAGGCCCGCTGAATTGTGGGCCGGCCTGCGCCTGCCCCTGCCCCGCCAAATGGCGGGCTACGGGCCGGCCCGCCGGCCCGTTTTGACGGATATTATTATTATTATTATTATTATTATTATTATTATTATTATTATTATTGAGAAAAGATGGAGTTTATAACGCAATATCCGACGAGTACAAAAAAATATGCAACAATCCTTCTTAGAGTATGGAATCTCATATGGAAGCCAAATCGAACTTCTTCCAGAGCATCTTTGAATGATATTAAGAAATTGAGGATTTCATGCTAAAACTAATTGGTGATATGTGAGGTTGCCTCTTGAGTATATTAGGTGAGTCGGGTGATAAGAATTATCCGATGTGGGATAGAAAGATATCTCAACACGCCCCCTCACGTGTTGCGTGACTGGCCTAACACGTGAACATATGAATCGGGTGATGGTGAGCAAAGATCGAACCCGCTCTGATACCATATTAAATATATTAAGTGAAACGGGTGAGAAGAATTATCCGATGTGGGATAGAATAAAAATCCCAATAAATGAAGGCATTAGAAAATCGTGTTCGGTATGGAAGCCACATCTAGCACACACAGCTGATCGTAGACATCTCCATCATCGTACTAAATTCATGGTAGCAGGGAAAAGATTTTGGGACACCCTCCACACAAAGAAAGAGTATGATTCTTGGAACAACTCAAGCTTTCGAGATAAAACTCCAAGGTAAAGAGCTGAATGATGATAGAGACATGTCATGATGTTATTTTGGACAGCCAGTTTGCATACTTCATCGTGCTTTGTAAAGTGTCAGACAATCCGGTCTGGGGCTTTCTTCTGTTTAGCTTCCGCGTCCAATGGCAGAAAGCGGGAACGTATAAGTGGTGCATTCCATGGACATCCCACTATATATCTTCGCACTTGTCTTCCGGAGTCCACCGAGCTTCGGACCTGAAGGGTTGAGCTCGTCGTCTGCCAAGGTCGATGGTCATCTCAGCATGTATAAGAATCGCATGGTGGTCTGATGAAATAGTTTGGACATGATGAATGAATTCTTGCATTCAGGAAAAAGTCAGATAGCACCGGCTCGATCTAGACATTTTCGAATTGTGTATGGATATAATGCATTATTAGACCATGCCATGTGTAACGCTCCCCTTCGTATCCTAGATCGATCAAATAAACAATGAGAAAGGCACTTCGAAAATCCTCCATCTGCTATGTTCTCATATTGCTCGAGTATTTCGTTATAATCTCTGGCACATAACCATCGATGTCTACTGTTGCTGCCCAATCTGCTAAGTAGCTCCCAGCTTTCCTTCCTGAGGTTCACTCTCGGATCACAATTATAGCCCGTGAAATTCCATGTCCTCCCCTTGTTTGCATCGTTTACGACTATATCGATATGTGTTGGGTACACAATTTCCATGTGTACGTGTCTCTCTCTCTATATATATATATATTATAATATATACGGAGATGTAAATCTGATTTTATTGTCGATGATAGTGTTAAGACTCTATGTCTTTAAAAATATATTGTCCCGCTCATAGTGCTTACGGAATATGGCAATCGTTTCGCAATATACAACGATAAACATCTCGTAATAGGAGCACTCCAAACTATGAGACCAACGAACTTATTCGATACTTTCCGGACTCTCATACGAGTTTGAATATAAAATATACTAAATATATTTCACGAAGACAAAGATAACATTATAATTGAACAGTATAAAATATTCCTAACAGAGGGTAAGTCTTTAAAGAGCCAGCCTTAGAGGTGAACTGACATTCATTTGACTCAACTATGGAAGGAGCGTCCAATTCTCAGTGTATGTCTTTAAAGTGGCAGAAAAGTCGTCGAGAAGATCTCCGAAGCTGACCTGTCGGTCCTCAAATTCTAAGACATTCTCAGTATGTTCACCTTCTACAGAAAGTTCATACTGAAGGAGTTCAAGTGCAAGTTGAGATTTGAAGTGTTGAATAGGGTCGTGCTACGGCATATCAAGTATCACATGGCACAAGACCTTCAGATTGCCCTGGAGAATAATATAACGAAGATCAATTGGTGAGAACCAAGTAATCAGGTAGAGAGGATTAAAGCATACGACAATTACTTCATCTTCAATGAACCCGAAATCTCCATCATCTACGAGACTTTTGAAGGCAAGAAACAATTAATACTCATGTCCGAGGTACATAAATTCTGCGACGGGACTCTAAAGATAATCCTTCGAAATGTTTGGGAGAGACTTGAAGTTCTGACCCATGCCGACCAAAATCAAGATCAGTTCGACATTGAAGAAAAGATTCTGACCGAGAAAGTCATCGAAGACATCGAAGAAAGACTTGAGCTTAGGAATGATATAAGGCGCTTCGAATTGGCTCTCGATCTACGTAAGTCGTTTTATCGACGAGAAAAACCAAGACCAAGAAGAAGAGGATCTAAACGAAGATGAACACAAAGGGAGAGATTGCTAGGATTTATTTTTGTTGCGTTCAAAATATTTCTTCTCTTCTTGACACCAGAAAATAGCAGATTAGTTTTCTTCGGTCAGAAAATCCGCAGCTTTCAAATGAGTATTTTCATCAGTGACACCAGAAGTAGAGGCAAATTCATCCTGAACAAATTTTGTTTCAATTTTCTTTTCTTTGTCCTTTTGAGATTCTTGATATAACTCAACAAGATATTTTAGCGTACGGTGCGACCACTGGCCAGAATCACCGCAACGATAACATTGCTCATCATTATTCTTTTGTTCAGTGTGTCTCTTTTAATCTTTAATTATCATAATGTTTCCTCTTCTTGGAAAAAATTTTGATGACTGTCACGATGGCTATGATAACAAGCATGGAAATTCTGATAACGATCACCATAATATCATTGTCACACCCGACCTTGACCACGACCACGTCCACGGCTGTAATATCCATGACCATGTCTACGATCATTACCTCGACTATTGTCATTATTACTTAGACTACGTTTGCATCAGGGATTGCAGTGGAACAAGTCGATCGTGATTTGTGCTTTTTGACCAGCAATTCATTATTTTGCTCAAACAAAAGTAAGAAATAAGATCTGAATATTTTTCATTTTTTCTCTCCCGATATTGATGCTGTAATACTATATGCAATGGATGAAATGTGGTGAATGTTTTCTCCATCATATCATTGTTGATAATTGTCTCTCCACATAACGTGGATGTAATTCTATAAACAACAGAATTATATTCACTTGCCAAGTTAAAATTTTGAAATCGTAAATTCACTCATCCGTACCTTGTATTGGGGAGAATAACAGTCGTCGGGTGGTTGTATCGATCTTTCGGATTTTTTTGAAACTTAGATGTTTTCTTTTCTATTAAATATTCTATTTTCAAACTCTTATGAATGTGTTGGCGAAGAAAAATCGTTTCTTTTACCTTGTCTTGTTCTGTTGTGGTTTTCATGGAATCAATAGTGTCCCATACATAAAGGCAGTTAAGTGCTAAAAAATGGATTCTATATTGTTTCTCATTTTTGTATCTTTGTCTTTATATCCCCAATACATTTTGCTTGCAAATGGATTTCACCATCTAGTGCTCAGGATAAATAATTTATGACAGTGATATCGAGTTCAACAAATTCAAGGCTCGTCAAGTTCGAAATATTACTATAATGAAAACATAAGATTAGTTCTTCGATAATAAATCATTCTTGGTATCTTAAATAACAATAATATCGTAGATATAATTTTAAATGCGGTAGAACTGACCCATTAGTAATTAGGCGGTAGAACCGATCCATCTCGAATATATTAATAAGGAGGTAGAACCGACCCAACTCGAATATTTTACCTCGACTAAACCGTACAAGATCTTCGCCGGACGTTGATGTTGACGACGGAGAGTGGTTGAATTAATAACGTGTTTATATAAATCTATTATTAGAATAAGTATATAATAATTACAGTATTATCAATAGATTAATATTAGTATGAGAATATTATAACTATGAGAACAAACGAACTATTTATTTTCTTGTACATCATTAAATAAACGGGATAAAACCCAAAATAGTTCCAAATATTTAACCTATGGACCAATTCAGTCAAATGTTTCGTCTGGCTCAATTTAGTCCCCAATGTTGTCGATTTTGGACCAATATGCTCTATCTGTCACGATAAACGTCAATTTTAACGGAAATCTCACGCGTGGCTCACAATAAATCATGTATGGATCAATAAAATTGAAATGGTTACTGAAATTAGAGCACGAAACTAAAAATTTCTTTTCTAAAATTCGAATATGAGCTCTAGATAATTTGCTTCGTCGAGCTTCATTGACAATAGAAAAATACAGTACGAACCCCCAAATCCTGGAAATTCCAAAATTCGATCTATACATGATTTATTATGGGCCACATGTGATATTTCCGTTAAAATTAACGTTTATCATGACAGAAGGATCAAATTGGTCCAAAATCGACAACATTGGAGACTAAATTTGTTCAGACAAAATATCGGGAACTAAATTGATCCATACGGTAAACATTGAAGACCATTTTGAGTTTTATCCCTTAAATGCTATACAAGTCTATTCATATCTACCAAAATTATATATAAGCATGGGTCTAATTAAATGGTCATCCAACTATCAACTACATTCATAATAAATACACATTCTTATGTACTTCTATAATTGTTATTTTTAATTTACTTAGTATGTAGATGAAGATGCTGTCAAATAGTAAGTTATATATAAAAACTATGGTTTTTTTATGGAAAAAGAAACGGAAAAACATACTAGAAACTAAATGCATAGTGTAGTTAGAACAATAATGGCGTACAAAGCCAGGGCTGGCAGTCAAATAAGAACAACAATAGCAAAATGATGATAATAATTAATACCCGCGTTAATGATAATTTAATCAATTACTAAGAGACGCATATGAGTAATTAGCCGACAAAAGTAGTACACGCCTTGCCGTATCAATTAGCTTTAGCACCAGCACGTGCAAATAAGAAGCACGTGACTGATGGTTCTTTTCACACTTTGCACTTGTGTTCCGGCCTGTGAGTGAACTCAAAGTCTATATGGACAAAAGCTCGTTCGACCTCGGGAAGCTGCTCGAGTTTCTCTTGCAATGTCTCTCCGATGTTATGGGCTTGGCTCAAGAGCATGTCCTCGGGCAGAACTATGTCGACCTCCACGAAATAATGAGAGCCGAAAGTGTACGCCCTCACCGTGTCGATGTGTTGTATTTCCTTGTGATGGTTCCATATCAGATACGTCAGCTTCGCCAGGAAATCCGGCGGGGCCGTTTTGCCTATGAGCGACCCCACGTTCTCTATCACCGTCTTAGCCCACGTGTTGATAGTGTAAAACGCAATCTAGCGAAAATAAAATAAAACCTAACCTCATATATATGTATATTGAGAGACATGATGTGTAAGAAAGAATGGTAAGAAGTCTCACAAGTATAGCACCAGTTGGATCGATCCACCAGTAGTATCGAATTGCTAAAACAGCAGTGGCTAAGCCCACCGAGTTGGTGACGACGTCAAAGAGGTGGTCTTGTGCGTAAGCTCGGACGATTTCGTTCTTGAATTGGCGGCAATAGATCATAAGCAGAAACTTGACTACTGTTACTGACACCATGATCCCTATCATCCACATCTCCTTCTCATGGTTCACGTCTGGACCACTCTACCCAAAAATGAAACGTAACTCGGTGTTATTATGATCTTTATGAATGTGCTTTCCCATTGAAAATTTATTTTACATTAAAAGGTGAAATACCTTTGAAATCAGCTGACGGACAGACTCGAGTATGATTTGTAATCCAAGAGTTGCCATTACAGAAGCGAAGACAATGATTCCCTGCATATACATGATAATGGATATCATCAGTTGAGATCCAGGAAACAAAGAAGAAAAAAAAAAAAGACAGCAGCGACTTTATCATTACAGTTGAAATGAAAACAACCAATGAGTAAATTTTTTGAGAAATGAAAGGATTTCGATTGTGGTAATTAGCGAATTGCATTTTGATAAATCACCTTATATTTACTGACGCAAATACTGATCTGACTAATCATAGAATCATGAAAATGATGAATTAAGGATTAGAAAGAAGATTAGTTTAAGAAGCCAAACGAACCACTGGTTGCATCCGCTTCTTTCCAATGGGGTAGTGGTATTGGTTGGGGTTTTTCATAGCATGGGAAGTGAACCAAAGAATCAGCCCAGATAAAAGGTCCAGCAGAGAATCCAAAGTCGAAGCAATCACAGCCATAGATCTGCTCTCGGCCGAGGCATAAACCTTCGCCACAAAGAGGATGAGGTTAGCAATGTTGGACACATGTATAGCCGTCCTCTCGCTCTTTGCAAGCTTCTTCATCTCATCCTGAAAGACAAATATATATATATATATATATTGAAGAATATTATCTTATTATACTAGAAGCATAATTTTCTTGCGTCGATATTCAAACTGTCCATTTTATGTCATGAAAAAAAGGTACGGGACCCGCCCTAAATAGTTGAAAACTACCAATTCATTTCATATACATCAGCAAGGGAGATAACAGGAGCAATTGTCGCATGCAAAACATAATATGATCCCAAAAATTATGGTCACACAT
This sequence comes from Lindernia subracemosa, assembly GCA_028392965.1. Classification (NCBI taxonomy): domain Eukaryota; kingdom Viridiplantae; phylum Streptophyta; class Magnoliopsida; order Lamiales; family Linderniaceae; genus Vandellia; species Vandellia subracemosa. Next base: position 646,251 of record JAQPCC010000097.1, on the reverse strand, counting down.
ACTTAAAACCTTCATATTACTGAATGATAACGTTTTATCCACCAAAACCAAGTTATGATAACAATCACAGTTCTTTGGTGTCACAACTGATGAAGCTTTGGTGTCACCACTGATGAAGCCAACTGATGTGATAAAATTATACGAAACATAAAACCACAATGATTTTGAAGCTGACACCATAAATATGTTCTTCATGTAAGCCCTATGGCACAAACATTTGATCTCCACTTTTGAGAAGAAAATCATAGTTTCGGTGATAAAAAAAAGGAACCTGTTAGTACATGATATCATGGGATCTTAAAGAAATTACAGGTTAAAGAAAATGACCTCCGTAAGAGTGTCTGGTAAACAACCCGATTGATGAATGGTCTCCATTTCATTGAATCCTTCAAGAAGCATCCCCTGTTTCTTGTAATATTCGGCCACTTTCCGTTGCTTTTCTGTCAAAAAACATAAACTGAGTAACACATCGTTCAAAATTGTATATGTCCCTTTAATTCAATTGTGTGCATGCATACATAAAAGAGGGATAATCAGCTGCTCATGTCGTATTACAGACAAAATTGTGTTAAAAATATTAACAATCCTGATAAATATAGATGGATAAATGCAAATATATGTACACGTGAAATTGAGAAATGGTATGCAATTTTGGATCATCAAGTACAACAATTTCTGCCACATGAGGCCAGTAAATTTCAGCAGTCAAACATATAGGACGACTTCACCACGCATGAACAACTACGTGAAAAATACTAATTAAAGTATTTTGTTGACATCAGATGTTGAACAGAGACATGTTTTTCTTATGAAAATAGTGTGTAGACAAGTCTTCCCCAAACACATAAGTTGTGGCTTTCCAAAGTCTCAATTTTTTCGAACCATAGAAATTTCCAAACACTTTGAAGCCAGTTTTGAGTAGTAATCATCTTAAATGACCCCAGAAATGAAGTTCAGAGCCGTATGAAGGTTGACTTGAAATTTCATAATCAGAAAAAGAGCCAACTGCAGGAGCATTGTAGCTGTGAAAAATTTTTAGCATATGATTTCCACTAAAAAAAACTTGTTTACCGCCAAACATTGATTTTTCACAAAAACCTTGAGGATCATTAAAAAGTCACAGAAAACTGAAGTGGCTACCAAAGCTACATCATCTATTTCATTCACTTTAGGAACTTCATACGATTTTTATCAACTGGAATTTTAAAAAAAAAACAAAATTGAAATTTAAAAGGCACATCGAAATCAGATCTCTTCATTCTTAATCTTTATTTTTTATCCTTTGACTCTCCGAGATATAGGTTCTTACAATCTATGAAGATAAATAAATATATAATATATCCTCACGTGAAAAAAGGATTCTTATTGTTTTTTTATTATTTGGCTGTTTTCTCCTGCTACAGACAAATATCACAGGTCCAACAGATTGGGCTTTACACCAATCTGCCCAGGAACAAGCATATACGCATATATCTAATAAGAAATTAGTGATAAACTCATTAAAATACTAAGCCTCGGCAATCAAACCCTTATTCAGTTTCTGAAGAAGGAGTATCAAATATTTAACACTGTTTGCATCAAAAAGGAAAGTTTACCCATTCCGTAGCAGTTACGATTCAAGCATCACCAGCGATTAGCACATACGTACAGGGAAAAAGAATAAAGAAAAAGAGCACATACTTTTGTTCCGAAGTATGCTGAACGATTGGTGAGGATCGGCGCCTCTCTCCGGCAGCCGGAACTCGTTGAGGTTGAGTTTCCAGTATGACTCTTCGTCGATCTCCTCCTCTCCCAGCAATTCCCGGCGGCTGCTGTCCATAACACTTGTCAGTACCTTTTGCTTTGTTGATTTTGTGGTTTACGAAAAGGGAGCACAACGCGAATTTTCGGAAGAAATACAATATTTCATTTCGTCTTGGGTACAAGCATAATAGGTAGGCGTGGGTGGGGTGGTGGATTGTATGTAGCTGTACTGTATACCTGTTGGCATTTCATTGGCTGATACGTCGCGTAACGTTTTTTTAGTTTTTTTTAAAAAAAATTATATCTATAATATATGTATATATATCTTTTCAAACAAATTTATAACATAGCAAAGCATGTCCAATTTGATTTCATAAAAGTCCATACATTAAAAAGAAAAAGAAAAAAGAAAATTCTAAAGAATGTGATAAATGATTACGACACAGATTATGAAGAAAATTTATGCGGTGAGATTCTATATAATTTAATAGTTTGAAACCGAAGGACAAAGCAACGTCTAATAGTTGAAAAAAAAATTATTTAATCCCGCCCATGTGGGCACCAACCAGCCATCCGTTGCATTATTTAGGATATAGGAAAGAATAGATCCAAAAAATTGTCCATTGATCGTGTTTTAGATAGTGCAAAATGATACATTTATGCATAAATGTATCATTTCTTAAAAAAATACTTACGAAAATACTTCAGAAAATCTATTTAATCGTGTTTTAAATATATTACGAATACATATGTAATCGTAATATATTTAGAAATACTTTATTCAACAATGTATTCATTTCTTAAAAAAAAAAAAAAAGAAAAGAAAACAACGTATTCATTATTTTTCAATAAATATAAAAGATCGATTTGCATTTTTATTTTAAAATCGTAAAATTTAATACGTCATTATGTGATTATCAAAAGACATCAACTATTATCTATCTAGTGAAAGCTACTCCACTTAAGAAAGTCCATTGCTTTTAGGATAGTTTACGGTTTGAGAATGGAATAATGTTTATTATATTACGTGTTTGATTTTGATATTGCATCGAGTGCGTGTTGGCAAATTTATAATTCTTTCACACTTGCAATTATCTTTCCTAATAATAATCGTTTAGAGATGTACTATGACATGACACTCAAATTTGAAATAACTTAGTTTTAGGAAAAATAATGAAGCATAAGGAGTATTTATATGGGAAACAAAAAAGATAAAATAACCTACCCTAATCAAGGCAAAAGACGAAAGATGAATAATGACACTGTCCACACTGCACATAAGCATGCTTCGTGATGAGAATTTAGGACGCATAAGCATTACGTTATTACAATTGTGGCATAAATTTTTAAACAAAACATAAACACGATAGAATATATATTATATGTATTTTAAGTAAAAAAATAAGGACATGATGTATTAACTTAGGACATGTAGACATGCGAGTCCGTCTGTTTTCTTACGACATAAAGAAATCTCAACTTAAAGAGTAATTAATGTAACGTTAGAATATTTGTGTTCACGTGTTGACAAAGGCAATATGGACCCCCTATACTACCGAAAAATGGTTAATATGTTAATTGTCAGGAAATATTCGTTGTCGAGAATATTAATGCCATTTCATTTGATGTTGACGTCTACAAAAATAAAATGAAGGAAGAGGAACCAAATCACACACCAACAACCCATAAATCACCTATACATCTGGTGGCATTTTCGTGATATTTTGAAAGTTTTGTCGACAATGGGTGACGGTTTCTATTCCACAATTGTCGCCTATTCCTTCTGTATGTAGACTATCAGGATAGAAACGGTCGATCATTTCTTTATTTAGACTGCCGCAATCCCCGTTTTCCTCAATTTACATTTTTTCGTCTCTTCACTTGAATGAACGATGATTCCATCCACCTGACGTCGTCCGGCCGATGACACCCTAAAAGCTATGACAAAGCACATTATTAACGCCGATTAAAGTCGAAAGGTACGAATGTCTGTTGAAACCTAATTTTCAAAATTTTTAGGATTCCTTTTGATTGCTTCGGATCCGTCAGTTTTAAGAATTATTTCTTGGTTCTATTTGCGTTGGAAACGTAGTGAACTTGCTATATCTCAATTTTTATCACCCACGTGATTTGATTGTCCGAAATTAGGACAAGGTCTTGATGATTTTAGGGTCGCTCGGCGCCACAGCTAATGACCTCGACCTCCGCTCATTGCTCTGCTCTTTGGCCAGCTCGTAGATGCTTTTGGGGCGACCAACAACGATCGAGTAGTTCCCGTCGTCAGCAGGGTAAAGCAATTTGTTTTTTTTGTTTACTGTATTGTATCTAAGATTCATTGCATGGAATTTTCAGTCATTTATTTGTCCGAGTTGATATGTAGTTAGCAATGAAGCTCATTTATGTGGCGGTAGGGTACAACAACATTCCTTCGTAAGTAAATCTTGCTCTGTAGGTCCTTGATTTAACATCCAACACATAAACTCGAGCTTAGATTGATCGAATTACCTTGATAATAAGCGCGCGGAAGACTTTGGGTATAAACTCAATCAACCTCCATTAAACACCAAGCTTTCTCTACAAGTTATCCCTTTCTCTCTCTACAATTAAGCCTAGCTAAGATATTAATGAGGGAGATATTTTAGTGAGAGAAAGCTCATACTCAAGTTGTGTGTATTCTACACATACTTGCCCCATATATACCAAAGATTTACTCTTTAGTCCCTCTATTTACATAAACTACAATTAAGTTCCTAGACAAAGATACCATGATTATTGAACACTAGAAAATATTCCTAAAATGCTCCATCAATGAATTGTGTTCATTGATTGCTATTGCAGCCTTTTTAGTCTTAATTAATGTGTAATAATCGATTGCAGACGTGGCATGTTGGATGATCACGTGAGAGAGGCAAATTGTCATGGAGAGAAGGTATAAAAGAACCATCGGAGAGAAGGTATGGGAGAGAAGATATAATTTATCATCTTAATTAACTGTCCTTACTCAAGATGGCATGACAGAGAAAAAAAAAACTCATGGTATCATGGATAATATCATGAATTAATTGACAAAAAAAAAAGGATCAAACTCAATCATGGTCTAATCTACAAGTGGAAAAATTCGTACAATTGATGGCACCATTCTTCGGTGGCTCCTCACGCTCGTCCTACTATCTTCGACTCCTCCGCTCATGATATCCGGGGGAATCATGTTGCTCATGATCTCCAAGATGCCTTCACGGGGGCAAAACACATATGCTGCAGCTGCAGTTGTGGTTGAACAAACCAACGGAGCCATTAGAACTGTGAGTTCTTTGTCCCATTTTTTTGTCCCTCCCTGAAACTATTACAATTTGCACACGTAGTGACATGATTTATCCATGTAACTCAGCTAGCTTCGTTCACGTTGGAGAATAAAGCTATATCCGACTACAACAGATCCCTCGAGCGAGCTTATTTAAGTCAGTCGTGAGTTTGTCTACAGGAATTGTCTAGTTGAACTTTATATGTATATTTCATTTATTATTAAACTTACATTTATATTTTTTATCTTGTAGTTGATCTTCAAATATAATTACGTTTGCCGTTGGATTGAATTGTTGGCCCGAACGTGGATTGGATTATGGAAATTGCGTGTGTATGATTGCAAGTATATTGGTATATCGAAAAACAAATAAATTTTTTTTAAAAAAACATGTGATAATAGGAGATGGTTGTTAGAAAAACTATCGTCCGTACTAGATAATAGACGAAGGTTATCAGAAAAACCGTCGTCCATAACACGACATTAGGCGACAGTTGGTTTTTCTAATAACCTTCGACTATTATCTAGTATAGACAACGCTTAACAACCGACACATATTATCATTTTAAGGGTGTCGGGGTTTTGGACGTCGCCGATGTTACCCTCGGTAATTCCTGCAGTAAGAACCTCCCGAACACCAAGAATATCGCGCTCGGTGTAAGCGGACTACTCGGATAGAATACGAAGCGGACTACTCAGGCAGAATACGAAGCGATAGGAAGACGCCGTTACTCGTTGAATAATGGTCCTTATTCGAGTATTATGACAATAGTCGTTTACGCTATATTAATAGTCATAAAGGACTTAAATAAGGGGCATTTATCCGAGCGGTTACGAAGTACCACCTATATATAGAGCTTCGCTCCAAGACAGAATTATGATACATTTTCTCTGGTATTACTATACACACTCTCTACTCGTTACTCCCGAGAGACGCTCTCTCTCTCGGCACTTTTTAGAATCCTCGCTAACTTAAGCATTGGAGAGGGTTCGCCAGCAACTCGCTAGTCCCTTTCTAACCCTTTTTTCTCGCAGATTCAAGCAGATTGAAGCCCGACCGTCTCACGAGCCCTTGAACTTTCGTCTCGGCCAAATCTTCTGCTCGGGGGTTTTTCCGGCGAACATCATTGGCGCCGTGTGTGGGAATCTTGATAAAACACACATGGTGGATCCCGGAATTACCTCACCTCCTCCAGGAGGAGGAGGCGTACGCTTGACCGAAACAAGGTTCGCGGAGATGGTAATCGAGGCCGTCAACGTGGCTATCAACGCCAGGCCCGAGTTTGCCGAATTTGAAACGATGAAAAGTGACATGGAGGAATGGCGAAATGAGCGAAATACGGATCGGAGAGATCGACGAGAGCTTGAAACGGAGAAGAATAATAGGAGGAAACGGCAGACATCTTCCGCGAGACGCGATGAGTCATTCGAAGTATCAGATACTTCTTCTGCCCAGGGAAGGAGCTCTCGACGGGCAAATAAACGACGTCAGGCTCATCGAAGCCCCTCTAAGTCCGCGGCAAGGACACGCCGTTCTCCATCTCATCAAACCCGAAGTGGATCATGGAGTCCTTCGTACAGCTCCTGGGATTGGGACGAGACGGATACCCACCATCGTCCGGGCAATAATCGGGACCGAAGAAAAGGGGAGATTCCTAAGGAACGACGGCACAAGGGGAAGGACGAGGAAGAAAATGTTCGAGGAAAGAAGGAAGAGGAGGGGACCAAGAACAGCCCTTTTACAACCAAAATCTTAAAAGAACCTCTTCCTCCGCATTTCCAGATGACTGAGTTAGCTCGTTATGATGGCACCAAGGATCCTCGAGAGCATGTCGATGGTTTTGTGGGCACATCGGCCCTATATAAGCTGGGGGATGCCGTGAAATGTCGCGCCTTCGCTACTACCCTTGTGAAGGGGGCGCAAAAATCGTTCATGGCGTTGCCCTCGGGCACAATATCTAACTTCAAAGGATTATCCCAAGTTTTCCTCAAGCAATTCTCCAGCAGTAAGCAACAGGCTCCCTCGGCCGTAAATCTTTTCCAGCTGAAGCAGAGGGAGAAGGAGAGCTTGAGAGAATACTTGAAAAGATTCAATCAGGTCCGAATGGAGGTGCCAACGGCCACAGCTGACCTGCTGATAGGGGCTTTCCATAATGGACTGAAAGAAGGAGACTATACGAGTTAGGAGCCAATTGACTCGGGAGGATGCCAAAATATACACAAATATCTATAATGAAAAGAGGGATGGAGAAGCGAAGGCCCATTTCTACTTGGTTCACAAAAAAGGTCTGGAAACCTAAAGGGGGACGACTAGCCACATCGGCAGGACCCGGGATTTTTATACGATAATCTAAAGACAGGCAAGCTTTGGATCTAAACTCCTTAAGTTTCGCGGGACGGAAGGTGGAAACTCTAACTTGATGCCACGGGAAATTCGCCCGAGAACGAAATCGTTCCGTCGCACGAACTCATTGGCCGAGAATACGCCGACCACAGTTGCCGGGGAAAGGGTGGTCAGGATCGAAGATAGAAGCATCTTCTTCATCTTCCTCAGAAGAACTAGCCGCATCGGGATCATTTTTGAGATCGAGATGCTCTAGTTCTTCCTCGGGGACAAAATCACTAGTGTCTACGGTCCTAAGAGGTGACACTAAGGGAATCTCCTCGACGGAGCTATCTTTCTCATACCTGAACCCAACTTCCCTAACTTCCTCACTACTAGAAGACATGATATGCTAAGAAAGGAAGAGGAAGCGAAACTTACAATATCTTAAAAGGCTGAAGACGCTCGGACAGTTTTCTTGGCTGGGACGATAAATGAAGGATAAATAAAAAATTGCATGGGGTATATATAGGCCCACCATGGAGAATCTGAACCGATCGATTCTAGGTCAATCGACGGATAAGGAAAAGGCCACGTCGATCCAATTACTTCAAATAAATGAAGGAATCTCAACCGACGAAGTCCAGCCCAATCGACGAACTGGGAAAGAGACACGTCATGTGGAAAAAATTGGGAGGGAAAATTTCCGCCTTAAGAGCGCACGTGTCACTTTTCTAAAATGCCACGAGGGGTGAAATGGGGAGATCGCGTTCAACACTTTGACGTCCAAAAATTATTGGGACTAGTCGACGGGGGACTAGTGTTACCCTCGGTAATTCCTACAGTAAGAACCTCCCGAACACCAAGAATATCGCGCTCGGTGTAAGTGGACTACTCGGACAGAATACGAAGCGGACTGCTCGGACAGAATACGAAGCGGACTGCTCAGGCAGAATACGAAGCGATAGGAAGACGCCGTTACTCGTTGAATAATGACCCTTATTCGAGTATTATGACAATAGTCGTTACACTATATTAATAGTCATAAATGACTGAAATAAGGGGCATTTATCCGAACGATTACGAAGTACCACCTATATATAGAGCTTCGCTCCAAAACAGAATCATGATACATTTTCTCTGGTATTACTATACACACTCTCTACTCGTTACTCCCGAGAGACGCTCTCTCTCTCGGCACTTTTTAGAATCCTCGCTAACTTAAGCATCGGAGAGGGTTCGCCAGCAACTCGTTGGTCCCTTTCTAACCCTTTTTTCTCGCAGATTCAAGCAGATTGAAGCCCGACCATCTCACGAGCCCTTGAACTTTTGTCTCGGCCAAATCTTCTGCCCGGGGGTTTTTCCGGCGAACATCAGCCGAGAAAAACAATAGTCGTCTATAACTGAATAAGCGCAAGTCATGAACCAATAATAAACTCATATATATTATACTGAGAAATATATCGATATGGAATATAGATCTCACGACTATGATGCATGTTAGGAGGTATGCCCTCGGAATGCCGTTCAGAGGACTGAGATGAATGGGGTGACCCATGTTGTATAAGTTCGAAAAATGTAAATGATTTATTGTAACCATTAATTAATAAAATATTGTATTTTATTAATTTGAGGCATTCATTATTTATCGAGTTTAAAGTCTACTAGCTTCCGGTAGTGCGGTAAATAAATAAAACCCTTGTGCACGAGTTGATCGATCGATTCTCATGGGATGAGAGAGGCGACACCGATCGAATCTTATTCTCTGCACTAAATAATTGTTCGCAAGTCTTAGGAATCTAGTGGGGTGACTAGATTACCGATTATGACTTGTTCGTTGACGGCTCCAATGCAACGATTGTGTCAATCGTTCATCTTGGGAAGATGGGAGGTCGTGACGAAAATATTGCCGATCGGGGCATCGGAGTATTCGAACACATGGCTCGATATTCATTTCGATCGCATGGCTTAACGCGGGGATGTCAACGATCGAACGAAGACTATAGCAGCCTTAGACCGTTAGGCTCATCGACGGATTTGTTACCGCAATTCCGGTTTGACGCTAGTTTGCTAGGCCCGTTAAATACTCCAATGAAGGGTATGGGCCAGCGGCAAAACGCGGCCGGTTTTACGGAGATGATTGCCGGGCTTTGAGCGCTCTCGGGATTCACTGCCTCATTAACGAGGTTAACGTCCTATGAGATAATTGAGGACGGCGATTACTAAGCCTCCGGCCGGAGCAATAAACTAGCTCGTGTGAGACACGGAGCGTAGTTTCGTAATCGCGGCAGTCTTGATTATAACATAGAGTCGAGTTTAGTGAGTTTGACATTAACCATGATTCTCACTCGACCGGGACGAAGGTGAAGGGCGTAAGAATATTAAACGAATATATATAGTCGGTTCGACAGAATTTAGATTGGATCAAAATTCGTTCTCAATTAGGATCTGTCCGGTGCCGCGGGATTGGCTAGGCGAACATCGGACTCGCGGATACCTCCCGTGCTAATTGAGACGAACCAAGTGAGTCACGCTTAAAAAGGATAACAATCTCTATTGGTCGGGACAAACTTTTCAAAGGTGCGTAACGAATTGAGAATTCGTTGGCGCAGTGGCACGTCTATACGGGGTATAGACACTTAGTTAAATTCCGAATTTGATCTCGGGAATAATTAAGACTTGTGATTGGATCAAGTACTTAATTAATTAACTAAGTTTGGGCTTGATTAGAATTATGATTAATTGGATTGGATCTATTTGATCAAATTATAATCATTCGGACTCAATCGAACTTATTCGATTTTTCCAAAGGCTCAATTGCAAAACCTTAAATGTTGGCATGGCCTACACTTATTTAAAGGTTTATTAAAGTGTCACTAACCTACTTTAATGGTCAAAAACGAAATATTGGTTGAGAGAAAATGACTTGGTCTTTATTTTTCAACTATGAGAGTGACATTGTGTCATTTAGTCCATGGATTTGATTCCTCTTCTTTCTCCTTAAGTTATGAACGAAATTTATCATAAGATAAGTGCAAGAAAAAGAACTTAAGTGTTTTTGAAAGAGAGAAAAGATCAAGGATCTTGAGAGGAAAAGAAAAGATTTGGTCCAAGTTCAACTTAGGATTCAAAGCTAAGTTAGAACCTCCTTCTAGCAACTCTAGCCATTCGTGGGTTGCTCCGAGGTGCCAAAGAGTGCGTATCGGCGTTTCGAACTTGCTCGGGTCAGTCCGAGACGAAGAAGGATTTGCTCAAGCTTCGCGTTTTCGAACGCCGTGCTGTGACGATCTAGCCACGCGCAACAAGGGTAAGGTTTCGAACCTTTAGATTAGGTTGATTTGATCAATCTCGAAAAGGTCTTGAATGACCTCGAATGATCCATTATTATGTCTTAAGACATGTATGGAATCATGGTATAAAGTTTCGGAATCGTCGGATAAGTTTTCGGGATCGAAAAATCGAAAACGTCGCGTCGCCGACAAGGTTCACGGCCAGGAGCAGGAAGCTCACGGCCGTGAACCACAAGACCCACAGCCGTGGACCAGGGTGGTCCTGGCCGTGGGCAGAGCCTGGACAAGGTCCACGGCCGTGGACCAAGGTGGTCCTGGCCGTGGACAGAGACTCGAAGAGGTCCACGGCCATGGACCAAGGTGGTCTTGGCCGTGGACCTTGTTAGCTCGCTGCCCTTCTCAGCTAAGGCTGACCCACGGCCGTGGGTCGTGGTGTCTCAGACCGTGGACCATGGCAGAGAGCTGCCATGGTCTCCCGAGGGCTCGGGCCAGGGTGCTCGGGTCCTTGGGTAACTCCCGGGATGTGATCGTGCGAGTTTAAATGATAAAAATTTAAAATTCGGCACCTACACTACGGGATCGCTTCCGCTTCCGCTAAGTCCATGTCGCGCTGTTCGGGGGCCGCCGTCGGTCGATACGGGCTCACCCCAACAATGCACATGCAATGTGATACGACAATGTGACATTCGTGCTATAGAAATCATACGCTTGTTAACAAAAGACAGGGCCATGAGACCGAGTGTTATGCATATGGAAGACCTCAATAGACGTTGATGCCTATAAATATAGCGTTAGGTGGACCGTCATGTGGCAATGGCGATATCTCCACCACAATGGAGAAGAGCTCGAGTGGATCTGACCTGTTGTAACGGCGGTCTCCCCCACCACGAAATTTCCAAGAACCTCGCAAGGGTAGGACAGCACCATGTCTGATCAAATAAAGGCCATCACAACGCTCTCTAACTCTCTCGTACCATAGCACCATCTCATAAAAGACACAACAACTCTCACATATTCAATAGTAATCAATCATATGATTGCTAGTGGCTAAAATAGTTCTGAACACATTCATTCCAAAAATATACTCAAGCAACTATTAACAAAACCATTAACGGTTATATCAATATGCTTAAGATAGTAAACAATTCACTTCCTATTATAAGAGATCATATTACAAGACCTTACGCAGGTTGTATGATAGGAAATAATCAGCCAACAAAATGACAATGGAATGGATTAAGATTGTTTTCAAAGTTTATTATTTTCTTTTTCTTATACCTTCTAAATTTTCTCTCGTGTGCAATTCAAGGGTGAATGAATGTCTTATGTATATGGTAATTTTTCATGGCTATCTAAGCTAAACAAAAGGTTGATAAGTTGGTGGATTTATCTTGTCTTTATCATTAATGTTAAGTAGTGATAATTGCGGTTAGGGTGGTAATATTGATTTATGTACCTTACTACATAAATAGTTATAAAATTTTAATATATTTTTAATGAAACTTATGAATATATTCTTATACAATTTTTTTTTCGTTTTTTTTACTAAGTTACACGTACTAGCTATACACGTATAACTAGTTACATCTAACGATTGGCATTTCACTTATCACAGAATATACTCAAATAATTTTAAAGAACTTCCAAGTAAGTTCTTGTAACGTAATTCCTTCAACTTATTTCTTTAAGAGCGACTGGAACAATGTGAGACTGCGTGCAACTGCAAGTACTTCCTCTAATGTTGCAGTAAGACTGATGAATTGTATAAGACTACGAGAAGATCTGTAAGACTGCGAGCCAATTGGACTTTCTTAAGGAATTTTCGAGGCTTGTGTTGAACACAAATTACTTAAAAAAGATTTGCTCTGTCTACGTAAGTGCAAGAGATATATTTGAACGTCTGTCTCCCAGGATACAACGATTGTGAATTATGATGAGTGTCTCATTGTGAATAACTTGAAATGAGGGAGTTACCATAAATAACTTCTCATTCCATGGAGTATATATATATATGTAGGTTCCCTAAATCCAGTAATTATACACGCAGTTAAATAAAGAGACCGATGTTACCGATTAGATATATGAATTGTTGTATTGCGGTACGATCAATCTCCCTCAATAAAAGCAAACGTGTATTTGAATCTTCGAGAATAGATTACACCAAAATTCGCCTAGCTCTCTCTCTCTCTCTCTCTCGAAAATCTCTCTTGCTCGAAAACTTAAAAGCTTATTCTAATAATAAAACCCTAACCTATTTATACCAAACATACTTGGTATAATTACGTACTTACCCCTAGACTTTCGACATATTACAATTCAGCCCAATGCAAAGATAACATTATAATTGAACACTATAAAATATTCCTAACAATATAGAGTTTCGATAAAATTTTTAACTCCTTTGAATATCTTTAGACTTCCCTGAATGATTTAATTCTACCATCGCATCCACAATTCAATCCCATGTTGATAACCTAGGATATTACGCGATTTTTATACCCGTAAATTTGCATATTTGGTCGTTATCTATTTAAATATTCTCGAATATCTTATGTTTGCATGTTATTTCTTATTTGATAGATATTGGAGCAAAACGAGAAAAAATGGGGAGTTATGATCATTTTGGGAGTCTTGGGGGTCCTTTCACAATTTTCAGGAGTATTGAAGCAGCTTTGTAATTTATTAATTAGTGAAATATGGAAATGCTTTAAACATGGAAGGAGAAGATGAGAGAGTAAAGTACAAGATCCTTATTTCTATAAATCAAGAAGATGATATTTTCCATATCAAGGTTAAAGGATACACACATGGAAAGGAGGATCTCATGCAATCTTCCATAAAAGGGCAGCTCTCAACCCTAATATCACCCTGACGGCTGCCATCCCTCTCCCCACGCAAAAAATCCTATCTGAGGGCAGCTCGAAGAGCCACACACACGCACACACACGGCTGAGATCGACCAGAAGGCAGCGCCAACACCTCCCAAGCAGCCACCTCTCACCATCCTCCCGTAGCCTCATCCTCACCAAGCAGCCACCTCATCCTCACCAAGGCAAGACCATCAAGCAGCCACCTCTCCCTCACGCTGCCCTCACCTCTAAGCAGCCACCTCTCACAACCAAGCACCTCTCAGCCATCATCTCGCACCCTCTCCTCACGCTGCCTCATCCAAGCAGCCACCTTCCGAAGCAGCCACCCACCATCACACACGCCTGGGAGCAAAACGGATTGGGGGCAGCGTCGCAGACGGCTTCTACGGAAGAAAGCTGCGATACTAGATAGGGAAGGGCAGCGAACGCCCACACGCGACGACTCGACATCGTGAGGGGAAGAATTCTATCTCTTTAATATTTCGTTTTCAACAATGTTTTCTTTTGATTTGTTGATTTCGTTTATTAATATGCTAGCCTAAGTCTTTTGTGATTAAGACCATATTAGGCCGGATTATGAGTTTGTATTAATGTTCTTCGTATTTTATTTAATCGTATGACTTGAGTTATGTGTTCTATGTTTGAATTTAATGCTTGCTATGCTTGATCACCATATGCATGATTCTTGATTGGTTTATGAGACTGAAAAAGTGATTAGACCGGTTAGAACAATAAACATAGGGCACCACTACGTAAAACCGACCAGAGATGGAATTCGGTTTCGTATGTGTGGTTTCCGAGACCTTGGGCGCCGAAATGTCTAAACTTGGGGAAATTCATAAAGCCAAATGCGTGCGGAGTAACTACAGTCATAGAGGAATATATGGATTGGTTCACTATCGCATAGGGTTGCTAGTTACGTGAATAACGGGTAGCACGTATGTTAGGAATTTCTACCTTGACTTGATTAATGTTGATTAGATAGAATTGATTGCATGAAGACGTAGGATTAATCCGTACCGAGTATGTGCTTTAATCACGTTTGTCACTTATTAAAACCGCTATCTTTATTTGTTTTTGTTTTTCTATTTGCGTTTTATTTAATTCATCTTTAATCAAATCTTATAAAAATCAGAAAAACATCTTTTAGTCTAAATTAGGATTAGGAATATTTTCTTAGAATTAATCGAGTTGTCTTCGTGGATCGATACTCGGACCTCGTCCGTTTTACTACTTGCACGACCTAGTACACTTGCTAGTATTCGAGCGTGTCAAGTTTTGGCACCGTTGCCGGGGACAGCGATATTATTAATTTTAGGATTTATTCTTATTTTCTGTTTAGATTTGTTTTATTAGTATTTTTATTTTTATTATTATTAATATTATTTTTTTTTGTATTGTGATATTCTGATCTTTCTCGTTTGTGTTTTGCAGGAAAGGCGATCCAGCGGTAGTCATGATATTCGCCCGAATCCTATGAGCTATATGATGACAGAGTGCGATTTTTGTGGATGCTCACATCTCACCAGCCAATGCAAATACAATCAATACAAGCCTCCAGGATCGTGGTACGCTGGGCAAGTGGAAAATAATCACTTTCAAGCTTGTTATGCAGAAAACACAGAAAACTGGGATGATCGGTATTACTCAGACGATGGCAACCATTCAGAGTATCTCTCGGCTGATTGTAATACACCACCTCAAAAAGAGAAAGCTGCTTGGGAGATAGCATTCGAGAAAATGGTGATAGTGCAAGAAGATCAAAATCGTCAATTAGACGAGCGACTCCATAGTATAGAGACTACGATGCTGAATTTGATGGCCAAAATGGAAAAGCTCAACAATACAGTATCTGAACTTCTGAGTAACACCAAAACAAATCCAAGAGGGAATTTGGAAGACATTCAGATGAATTGTGAAACGGCGATAGATCTGGTGCTGGAACCAAATGAAGTTGAAGATGAGATCGAGCAAGAAAAAGCCGATCAACCCACAGAGGCTACTGTAGATCCTGTTCCAGCAAACACGAGTCTTCCAGAATTTATTGAGGATATTCTTATGAAGATGAAGGAAGAATCTGAGTCAGATTGCATACCTCATCAAGAAATAACCGAGCATATTCTCCCAAGCGATAAGAATGTCGTCGAAATTGAGTGGTGCAATAGCTTTAAAATTTTGGATTGCAAAACTAGTGAGCATGTGACCAGACGTGAGGAATTCGCAGCATATAATATTGTGGAGAAGAGAAAGATGGAGCCTGAGACTTTGATCCGATTCTACGAGCTTTAATGAAGTCACCAGATCACTCGGAGTGCATATTCACTGAGGAATTCACTAAGACACCGATTATCATGGATGTTGACATTATTTGGGATCCGAAAGTCGACATATGGAGAGAGTTTAAAGATTGCAACCACACGAAGTTATACCATTCTGAGATCAAACTTCTCTCCAAAAAGGCAAAATCAAGATGTTCAGTACTTCTACTGATCATACAGAATCGTGGACCGTCAACACGAACAGGAGTCGAGCCAACGACTATAAAAACAGCGCTTCTTGGGAGGCAACCCAAGTATTATCGATGCATACTTATTATTTTATATTTCAGTCACTTTTTATCTTTTATTATATATCTAGAATTCGTTATTACGGTGTTCGTTTAGTCATGTTTCCTCACAGGATCGTAGCTAGTTTGGGGGTGGTCCGTCACAAAGAGGTAGCTCGTTTACTATGGAGCAACCAAAGTCTTCTTACGTCCCACCTACATCGAACAACACATTTTTCAGGGCAGTGTCACTTAAACTCTTTCTTTGCTTTAATTTCTACACATTGAGGACAAAGTGTTATTTAGTTTGGGGGTGGGGTGACACATGCTAGATTTATATGCTCACATGTTTAGGTATCGATGTATTGATTGATGAAAGTTGATATTGGAACATCATCTGTGAAAGCTCGATGCTAGATTTATATGCTCACATGTTTAGGTATCGATGTATTGATTGATGAAAGTTGATATTGGAACATCATCTGTGAAAGCTCCTGTCTGTGATGAAAATTTTTAAATTTTGTGTCGTGATAAGATTCAGCGAATTGAATGTGAAAGTCTGCCATATTATGTGTTTTGATATTAGCATGACTATCTGGCTCCATTGATTGCTCTAGGAAGATAATGCGTATCATGATACACAAATCCAGCTTCATATGTGGGTTTTTGAGCCTTCAGAAAAGATTATTAGAGCAACTCATTACATGCTCAATGTGTTTTTCATGAGTGTCACACATGAACTGAATATTTTCGAACTTGCTCTGTTATGCATGTCAACATTACTATGTGGATTTTATGCGCGAAAATGAGAAGGGCACCTAGGATTGAGTCACTGGCCTAAATATCTCCATGCCTTACATGTTTATCACTTAGTGAGCCCCTTTGAGCCTTATTTGACTTATTTATTGATATGGAGCCTAGATATTAAGCCATGTTAGCCTTACTACCCGCTATCAACGTGTTATTTACTGATCGTTTGGTGGGAGAGGAGCGAGAAATGCTACGTCGGTGCACGGAAAAAAAAAGCAGCGAGCTATGAACTCCTCCCTCGATAATTTATCATCCTAAAAAGGATTGAAAGAAGAGGAGCATAGTATCTATATATAAAAAAAATAAAAAAACACTAAGAACCCTTCCTGCGATAATCTCTCATTCTGAATATAAGAGAAGAAGGGCTTAGATGAAAAAAAAAAGACAAAAAAAATCGAAAAGAAAAAAAAAAAGAAGGGCTGTGAAATGAATAGGCACCGGCGTGAGCAAAGTGAGAAGAATATGAGAAGAGCGATTCAGTGATTAATATGCTTGATTCTTTTAGCTCACTTATCCTATATGACATACCTATTTAACCCGAGCCGCATTACAACCGTTGATAAAAGACCCTTTGATTCGTTCATGGCTTCTAACTAAGTGATTGCGACGTGATATATTTGCAAGCTTAGCGTAATATCTTTCTATGTTGTGAATTGAACATTTTGATACATATCCCGTAAAATACTTTGAGTGACTTGAGCGATCCATGTGAGAGTTGTTGAGTGATACATGTTAGAATTCTGGAAATATCTTTGTTGCTATGATATGATTACGAACTATCACTTCATGTTTCGTGTTTTGCTTGAATCATTCATTAGTTGATGACGATCTCGACCTACTGCGCTTTTATTTTCTGAGATAAAACAGGAGTGACTCATTTGATGATGTTGTACAATCCTAATTTGATTTAATCTTATTTCGCTTTTATGATCGATGACGATCTAAGCTAGTTTGGGAGTTGTTGATAAGCTAAGATATTACGCGATTTTTATACCCGTAAATTTGCATATTTGGTCGTTATCTATTTAAATATTCTCGAATATCTTATGTTTGCATGTTATTCTTATTTGATAGATATTGGAGCAAAAACGAGAAAAAATGGGGAGTTATGATCATTTTGGGAGTCTTGGGGGTCCTTTCGCAATTTTCAGGAGTATTGAAGCAGCTTTGTAATTTATTAATTAGTGAAATATGGAAATGCTTTAAACATGGAAGGAGAAGATGAGAGAGTAAAGTGCAAGATCCTTATTTCTATAAATCAAGAAGATGATATTTTCCATATCAAGGTTAAAGGATACACACATGGAAAGGGGGATCTCATGCAATCTTCCATAAAAGGGCAGCTCTCAACCCTAATATCACCCTGACGGCTGCCATCCCTCTCCCCACGCAAAAAATCCTATCTGAGGGCAGCTCGAAGAGCCACACACACGCACACACACGGCTGAGATCGACCAGAAGGCAGCGCCAACACCTCCCAAGCAGCCACCTCTCACCATCCTCCCGTAGCCTCATCCTCACCAAGCAGCCACCTCATCCTCACCAAGGCAAGACCATCAAGCAGCCACCTCTCCCTCACGCTGCCCTCACCTCTAAGCAGCCACCTCTCACAACCAAGCACCTCTCAGCCATCATCTCGCACCCTCTCCTCACGCTGCCTCATCCAAGCAGCCACCTTCCGAAGCAGCCACCCACCATCACACACGCCTGGGAGCAAAACGGATTGGGGGCAGCGTCGCAGACGGCTTCTACGGAAGAAAGCTGCGATACTAGATAGGGAAGGGCAGCGAACGCCCACACGCGACGACTCGACATCGTGAGGGGAAGAATTCTATCTCTTTAATATTTCGTTTTCAACAATGTTTTCTTTTGATTTGTTGATTTCGTTTATTAATATGCTAGCCTAAGTCTTTTGTGATTAAGACCATATTAGGCCGGATTATGAGTTTGTATTAATGTTCTTCGTATTTTATTTAATCGTATGACTTGAGTTATGTGTTCTATGTTTGAATTTAATGCTTGCTATGCTTGATCACCATATGCATGATTCTTGATTGGTTTATGAGACTGAAAAAGTGATTAGACCGGTTAGAACAATAAACATAGGGCACCACTACGTAAGACTGACCAGAGATGGAATTCGGTTTCGTATGTGTGGTTTCCGAGACCTTGGGCGCCGAAAGTGTCTAAACTCGGGGAAATTCATAAAGCCAAATGCGTGCGGAGTAACTACAGTCATATAGGAATATATGGATTGGTTCACTATCGCATAGGGTTGCTAGTTACGTGAATAACGGGTAGCACGTATGTTAGGAATTTCTACCTTGACTTGATTAATGTTGATTAGATAGAATTGATTGCATGAAGACGTAGGATTAATCCGTGCCGAGTATGTGCTTTAATCACGTTTGTCACTTATTAAAACCGCTATCTTTATTTGTTTTTGTTTTCCTATTTGCGTTTTATTTAATTCATTTTTAATCAAATCTTATAAAAATCAGAAAAACATCTTTTAGTCTAAATTAGGATTAGGAATATTTTCTTAGAATTAATCAAGCTGGTGGATCGATACTCGGACTTCGTCCGTTTTACTACTTGCACGACCTAGTACACTTGCTAGTATTCGAGCGTGTCACATGTCATAAAATAATGAAATGGTTTCTCCAAAGGTCAACCTTTCACATCTCTTTAACCTTTGATTTTCCAAAGGTATCTTATGTGGAATAATCCATTCTCATTTAAATATTATTTGAATCTTCGAGAATAGATTACACCAAAATTCGCCTAGTACACAACTCTTTTTGTTATAATGCATTTTATAGGTCTATAGGTCTCATGCTTTTTATCTCGTCACATTGACCAAAGTTTTCGACATAAATCTCATCGGTATTTTTTCTTTTGTGTTATTATATTCAAACAAATCTGAGATCATAAATTTGATTTCCGTTGTGCATATCATGTTCTCCTTCATTTTTGTCATTCCCCTAAATGGCTAGCATGCTCGCTCATTAACTATTTTCTCAGACAAACAAAGTAACATGAATTGTCCAAAACATCAGGCTACCCTATTCGATGTGGCTGGATAGTCGGTAAGTACCATTTTTCTTCATTAAATTTTCAGTTTTTGAGAGAATTACAGAATTAATGTTATTTTTAACAACACTATTACAAAAGTAGATAGCATTATACCATCATTACAAAACTAATCAACTTTTTTAATCTTAATTATCATTATTTCAATTTTCACCACAAAATTGTTTAAACTTGCAATTTTCATTCTCATTATTTCAAATAAGCATACTTACATTATATTTATAACCACAATTATTTTTAGCAGTCAATTCATGCCATCACGTTGCAGTTAGTCACACTTCACTTGCTGTGAGAACAAACTTCCTGCAAGATTGCCATTTTGTGATTACAACTATTGCTGGCAAAGAAATTATTTATACGATTAAGAATAACATATATATTACTAATTAAAGAGCATCACTGTTGTACATTCATCCATATTTCAACTACCCTGATATGTTTTGGCAACATACTACGGTATATTATCCACTATCGCAAAAAATTTCTTTGTTCATATTTTGACTTTTCTTTGTTCATCAACATCCTTAATATCATTATTTTTTTGCTTGGCAATTGATCGTTAAAAAGTAGTATTAATGCGTAACAAACTCAAAAGTAACACGAGAAAAAAAAAAAAATCCTTAAAATATTCATATAATCTTTATTAATCAAAAAATAATTTCTTGAAAATGTTTCACAACTCATAAGCATTATTTTTCCTCTTGTGAGGCATTCGACTAATGATTGGTTTGATACAAATCATATTTTATTTGGGAGGTAAATTTCATAGAATCCTTTAGGACTGTTCATTGTTCGATTTACCTACAGAACAAGTTTCGGTTCGTACCAAATACCGAACCGAAAAATTCGGTTCAGTATTCAGTTTCATTTTTGATAACCGAAAAAATTTCGGTTCGGTTCGGTTTATTATCTCAGTAAATCGAACCAAACGAAATCCGAACTTCTATTTATTTAATTTTTATTTAAATATATATAATGATATATATAATCTTATATATTTATAAGAATAAATAAATATATTATTTATTTTTATATTTATTATTAAAAATTCAGTTTTTTGTCGGTTAACCGAACCGAACCGAAAAAAATCGATAAAACTGAAACCGAACCGAAATATTTCGGTTTGGTATTCGGTTTCTAAAATTTTTAAACCGAAATTTCGGTTCAGTTCGGTACGGTTTGTACCGAATGAACACCTCGAGAATCCTTGATTGATTAAATATGTGGTTAAAAATATAATTATCAATAATTATGTTGATAATTTAAGATAATAAAGGTGAAAAAAACGATTTTTAAAAGATTTGTGGGAAAAAATGAAAATAATTATAATTAAAGTAGAAAAGTTGATTAATTTTGTAATAGTGGTATAATGCTATCTACTTTTATAATAGTGTTATAACATTAAGTGCTTGTTTGGTTAGTAGGTTTATATGTAATAGGGTTTAAATTAGTAAGATTTATATTAAACGAATTAGTGGGTATAAAATAAAATGTATGTTTGGTTAATGAATTTATAGTAACCTATGTGAGATGAAGTGTTTATATAAACCCGTATATATGAGTTTAGAGCTATTATATATAAATCCGCGAACCAAACACATCAACCTATCATAAATCCGGGTTTAAAATGACTGTACCTATGAACCTTGTGTAATTCTCTCTTCAGTTTTTCTATGCGCGTGCCTCTATTGGGGAACGATGGAATCCATTACATAAAACTATGTCTCTCCCTCTTCGACCGTTTCTATCTGGATCAAGGATAGGAACATGGATGGAGCTAATGAGTTTTATTCGTAGTTAGGATTTATTATCTAGGTATCTCTTTTTTTATTATTATTATTATTATTATCTTTTTCCCTATTTATTATGTTCTTTTCATGCGATCTGAATTCACAGTCGTGGGATGATGAGCGTGGGAAACCGAGCTTTGTTTTTTTACTTTTCTTGTTGCTACACTTTTTATTTCAGTTTTGGGATTTAAACAAGAAATTTTTTAATGGTTATTAGATAATGCAATTCAAAGTAAAATATCACTTGGGGTACAGGAATTATCTCAAACCAATACAATATAACACATGAAAGTCATTATATTGATTCGGAGTACAGCTATTGAGATGGTGTTCTGATAGACGTAGTAGACCAGATTTAAACAGAAAGTAGTACTTCTGACTTGCGCTGCATTGAAATTTTTTGAGAATTAGCAGAACTGCCTGTGAGAAGTTTATAATTGATCAATTTAATTTAAAAGTCATGAGCAAAAAACTAGTAAATATCATATGTATTGTATGTATGTATATGTATATAGCTGTGAGAAAGTTTTAACATAGTACGATACAAACATTATTCAGACAGAGTGGGGCATCTCATCTCATCTCTTTGGATAAATGGAAGAATGAAAAGGGGCATTTAAAAGGGTTTTAATTAATATTAGTAGAATAAAGCATTCATTGATTGCGTAGACTCTCCCCTCCCTTCCTCTACTTTGTAGCAGCCACCATTGCCATGTGCTCAATCAGGTCCAGCACTCGGTTACTGAAAACATTCATTACATTATTGTTCTAAACACACACCATAATATTACCAAACCACATAAACATATTCAAATATATTTATTTATTACTAAATGTGTTACCATGCCTATTATCCACAACTTCAAAACATTTTCTGCTCATGTCATGTGTGTGCGTATGTAATGTAATTGAGAGAGAGAGAGAGAGGTAATACCTGTAACCCCATTCGTTATCATACCACGAAACTAACTTCATGAAGGATTTGCTAAGGCCTATCCCAGCTTTGGCATCAAATATACTCGATCTGCAAATATGTCACAAATACAACATAATCATAAAAAATTCCATGCCTATACATATACTGACGATATTATTAAAAATAAGAATTAAAAATAAGAACTAAAAATAGGTAGGTAATGGTTATCATACAGATATCCAATTATTGAAGAAAAAAATAAAATACAAAAAAACACCCGGAACAAACTAGACGGCTAAATATTAAGCTAAGGTCAGTGATCAAAACAAGGAATACCATTGCACAAAACAAAAATGCATAATAGCATAAACATTTCTCGGAGAAATAGAGACACAAAGGGGGTATAGAGCATGATGGTGTACCTCGAATCACCCACAAAATCATTAGAGACAACATCTTCATCAGTGTACCCAAGTATTCCCTTCAATGAACCCTCAGACGCATACCTGACGATATTATTACAGAGATTAGCATCAGCGTACACTGCTTGCACACCATGTCAATGACATACAAACAAGAGAGGACAAACGATAAAACAAACAAGGACAAGGCATACTTGATAGCTGCTTTTACATCTTCATATGAAGCATCCTTCTCAATTCTACAGGTCAAATCCACAACAGACACGTTAGGCGTTGGGACACGGAAGGCCATTCCAGTGAGCTTGCCGTTAAGTTCTGGAAGAACTTTTCCCACAGCCTTCAAAAGTTATATATCGAAGATTAATCAGAATCAATCGGAAGGTTGAGCAGAAGCCGAGTGGTGCTTGCAAGAAAATAGGACAACCAAATTATAAACTAACAAACCTTAGCAGCACCAGTTGAACTGGGAATGATGTTCTGTGACGCTCCACGACCACCACGCCAATCCTTCATTGAAGGACCATCGACAGGTTTCTGGGTTGCTGCATTTCATGATACCCATCAGTCAAGTCCAATAGCCAAGGATAATGAAAAAAAATTAAGGGTGTGTGTGCTTATACCTGTGGTGGCATGAACAGTTGTCATGAGACCCTCTATGATACCAAACTCCTCATGCACTACCTGGAAAGTATATTAACTGTAAGAAGTTAACAAACAAACAAACAAACAAAAAAATAGATGAAGGAACACTGATCATCACAATGGATGTGATGTTGGGGAAGGTGTTCCAAATCAAATAATGCCTGAATGTCACGATTCTGAAGTTGACTACGCGTAAAAGGAACAATTCAGAAACATTATCTAGACCTTGGCAAGTGGGGCGAGGCAGTTAGTAGTACAACTAGCATTGGAAACAATGTCCATGCTCGGCCTGTATGTAGCCTCATTTACACCCACCACAAACATAGGAGCATCGGCTGATGGAGCTGAGATAACAACTTTCTTGGCACCACCCTACAGAATAAGATATATTTTAATAAAATAAATATAAATAAAGCATTATTATTATGCCATTAGGATGACGTCATCATATCATTGGATGAGAAAACGATAAGAAATGATAAAATGTGGAGCAACTGACTTACTTTTTTGTGATTTGACGCCTTCTCAACAGTTGTGAACACTCCAGAAGATTCAACAACATACTCAGCCCCATAATCACCCCAAGGTATCTCAGCTGGATCTCTGCTCAGTAGAAAAGGATATTATCGATATGCTTGTCTAAAACAATATTTGATATAGAAAACGTACAGAAGGAATACCTTTTGCTGCTGATTTTGATTTTACTTCCATTGATTTCTAAAGTGGAGTCGTCAACAACTTGGATCTTCCCCCTGAAAGGTCCGTGAGTAGAATCATACTTCAACATGTATGCCTGTAATGGACCAACAATGTGAACCCCAAACATTTAATGTACAGTGCAACTACAAAAACAAATTTAAAAGAAAAAAAAAACTTGAGGCATCTAACCATGTATTTGGCATCAATAAAGGGATCATTGACAGCTACCACATCAACATCATCCCTGGAAGTTGCTATGCGCAAAACTAGTCTCCCTATTCGTCCAAAACCTGCATGGATCACCTTCACATGTCTTTACTCAAAAGTCATACTTACACATAATAGTTTGCAATATTATTCCTAGGTTAACATTTTTACATTTCCGAGTAACAAGAAAACAGCAAATGACTTAACACACATTAGAGATCAACAGTACCATAGACATCAAAACATTCCTAAAGTGACACATAGATAGTGAACAGTTTACTGGTTTACAAAAATAAATATATAAATAAGGTGAAAAAAAACATCACAAATACATTATATATGGTGTGGATTGCTAAGCATACCATTGATCCCCACTTTTGTTTTCCCATAGCTTCTTGATTCTGAATAAGCAATTGGCATCATGAAGAGTAGAATATGTTAGACACTGTCAGACGAAATAGACTGTAAATAAGGAAACAGAATCACAGCAATATGATTACTTGGTACTGTTGGAGGTACTTCAGTTGCTGTTGCTTTGATGGGTTGAATCTTATTGGTTGAAAACTTCCTACATTGTTTCCAAATTCGGATTCATTTCTGTTAGAAGGATAAGGCATTTATATATATAAAGATTCGTAATAACTTAGGATAGTCCATCCACTCAACTGTGACAAAGATGAACCAAGCAGAATGTTGGCTCCAAATATACTAGTCTGAAACTTCACCTCCGCATTTCCATTAACGCTAGCACAAGACACCTACAACAGATTCTAATATTAGATGCTAAAATCAAGCTATTTCAAAGTCCTCTAAACAATGACAAAGCTTTCAAGAAGAACATTGATAATTTATTCAGCTTAGAATAGCATGGACAAAACCTAACATTAATTGGAGCTTCAACTTCCTCGACCAACCAAAAAAAGGTTGAAATATACTCAATCAAACATGAAAGTCAAAATCACTGATTTAGCAATAAGCCCATTCATTCAACTATCAGATCATTAATACCTTCGGCCATACTTTTCGAACTCAGGAGATCACGAATTTTATAATATGAAAATTCCATTTGTCAACCCCGCAACAAATAATCTACAGAAGATAAAATATCGCAAAACAAAGATACAAGAAAAAAAAAATCACAGAAAGCTAGATCAATCATAAAAGAGGTTAGAAACAAAAAAAATGAATAAAATTCAGAAGCACGTCACATCACAAGCATAAAAATTTTACCAGAACAAAAGAAAATAGAAACAGAAACGAACGGTAACTACTAGTGACACGCGGAACTCAACTCTAAAACGTAAATTATTAACAAGAAAAAAAAAAGATGAGATAAAAAAATAGAGACACCTTGCATCGATCCGATTCCAGAAGGCTCGACGGCGCAGATCTAAGAAGCGAAGAAGACAGTGCCATTCCCTAACCAACACAGGTATCAGAATCACAACGAAGATGGTAATACTATATATGCAAAAAAAGAAAAGAAAAATCGACTTCTAAATTAGTATTTTTAATGGCGGAAACCTCTTTGATCTAGGGTTTTACCCTTTCAAGTAACTATTTAGGCGACTAGTTTGGTTGTTTAAAAGCGTGAGGACTCAGCGATGAGGCGGAGATTCTAAAGAAATGTTTTTTTGTAGTATTGTATTTTTGTATTGTCAACCTAACCTCGTGTGATTGATGATGGGTTGCATTTGCATATGCCGAGAATGGTATAACTTTTTTTCTTAATTATATAGATATATTAAACGTTTTTATAGTTACTCTGCCCATTATTAATTCTATGTTCTCAATTAGGTCCCATTATAGTTACTCAGCGATGAGGCGGAAATTATATACTGTCCCGAGGTATTCCCACTCGACCTGGCTATGAACCCCTAAATATCGGCATGGACTTTGCACCATACAGACCTGGCGGAGGCTTAATTGCGCCATTACACTCCAATGGTGGGACTAATCTACATGGTCAGGTCCCAAGCTCACCTGACAATGATACTAATGAGAAATAAATCTCATGGAGACTACTCAAAAAATTGTGGGAAGGAAAATTCGATCCAATGACCTAACCCATAAATTCTTAAAGTCTCCTCCTAAATCACTAGACCAAGACCTCATTGGCAATTAAGTTCCAATTGGGAGGTTGAATTATTTCAGGACTTACCGCACCAAAATGGCACTTTGATACCGTTTTTTTATAATGCTTTATATCTCATGGACTGAAAAATATATTTTTACCTTGTTTGCGACTGGAATGTAATACTCCAAAAATTAAAATGCCTATTTCGATTAAACGTTTGATAGAAAAATGTACCTTTTGCATCGGTGGATTTTGTCGTTATGTGCAGCTAATGTACTTCATGTCCACGTCAGCACGATTTTTTTTTTTTCTTTTTCTTCGCCCCCAAATTTGTTATTATTTTTTGTTTTTATGTTGGGGCCCATCGGAAATGTCAAAGATCATGAGCAAGGCATTACGATTTTATTTTTCATGAACACATTTTAGACGTTGTTTACAATATAAACCAACTACTTCCAATGTTTAAATTTTTGTTTTTATCTAACTTCTAGACTCGAGTTCGTCAATTAAGTAGGAACTTTTAAATTTAAATCAAAAAATTTGATAAAAAAAAAAAAAATATGTTCAAATTGGGATAGTCATGATTTAGAGAGCTGGATCTCGACAGTCACAAGTTAGATCGGACCAAATCGGCTCAACACATCTTTCAGTTCTATGTACTTTGTCGTAATGACTTTTTACTGGCACTGTTTGGTATTTATTAACAATGCAATAATAACGATAATATTATGAAATAAGTTAATTAAGGATGATTAAATAATTAAGATGTGGATGTTTTTGGATTACTGATTATTTGGAAGTATTATATTAAATGATGATAAGATGATAAGATGAGGTGTTTAATTGAAGAGTTTGTATTTTAGTGTGAGGTGTATAATTGTAATTAATGTGATTAGTTGTAATAGTGAATTTTTAGTAGTATAAATAGGTGATTAGAGTTCATTGTAAAATGCACCAAGTATTGAAATATTTAATCTCTCTCTAATCTCTCTCTCTCTTAATTATTATAAGCTATATTATCATTATAATCTTAATATAAGTATAATTATAACAAAATAATCTTAATATAAAATTAATCACAATTAATATTTTTATAACAAGTTATCAGCACGACCGCTCTCCGTCGTCAAGATCAACCTCCGTCGAAGATCTCGTACGAGTTTAGTCAAAGTAATATGTCGAATTTGGCGAGCCTTGAGTTTGTTGCACTCGATATCACTGGAAAAAATTATTTACCTTGGGTACTAGATGCTGAAATCCATTTGAAAGCAAAAGATTTAGGTGACACCATTGATCCCACCAAAACAACAACCGAACAAGACAAGGCGAAAGCTATGATTTTTCTTCGCCACCACATTCACGAAAATCTGAAAGTTGAATACTTAACAGAAAAGAATCCAGCTGAGTTGTGGAAAAACCTGAAAGAACGATATGACCACTTGACAACTGTTATTCTCCCCAATGCAAAGTACGAATGGCTGAATTTACGATTGCAGGATTTGACGTCGGTAAGTGAATATAATTCTGCCGTCTATAGAGTTACTTTCACGTTGAAATTATGTAGAGAGACAATTACTGATAACGATATGCTGGAGAAAACATTCACCACATTTCATCCACAGAATATGATATTACAACAGCAATATCGGGAGAGAAAATTTAAAAAGTATTCAGATCTAATTTCTTGCTTACTTTTGCCTGAGCAAAATAATGAATTGCTGGTGAAAAATCACGAATCCCGAACGACTGGTTCTACTGCACTCCCTGAAGCGAATGCTGTCAAAATTAATAATGACAACAGTCGAGGTAATGATCGTGGACGTGGTCGTGGTGGATATCGCGGCCGTGGACGTGGTCGTGGTCAAGGTTGTGGTCAAGGCCGTGGTCATGGCCGAGGATATTATAGTGGTGGTTATCAATATTTCCGTGGTGGTTATCATAATTATCGTGGCGGTCATCAAAATATTCCCCAGAAGAGGAAAAGTTTTGATAATAAAGATGAGAAGAGGCAAACTGAACAAAAGAATAATGATGAAAAATATTATATATCGTTGTTTTAAGTTATCTATATGTTTGTAATGCAATATTTCTTTTTCAATAATAAATATTATGTGTTTGTTTATAAATGATATTATTTGATGGATGCGGGCATGTGCAATGAAGAATTGTGTCTTGCAGACTGTGCAACGACGAATACGATTCTAAAAAATAAGAAATATTTCGATCATCTTGATATGAAAGAAGCCAGTGTTATTACTATATCGGGTAGCATGAATATAATTGAGGGCTCCGAAAGAGCTAATGTTTTACTGCCCAGAGAAACAAGGCTGATAATTGAAAATGCTTTATATTCTCCTAAGTCTCAAAGAGATTTATTAAGCTTTAAAGCTATTCGACATAACGGATATCATATTGAGACTGCAGAAAAAGGATATATTGAATATTTGCATATTACAAAAGTGATATCGAATGACAAAAGAATTGTGAAAATATTACCATCTTTTGACTCTGGGCTATATTACACATATCTTAAAACAATTGAATCACATGTTATCGTAAACCAGAAGTTTACTAATGATAATACAATTGTTGTTTGGCATGACCGGTTGGGCCATCCCGGTTCAATTACGATGCAGAGAATAATTCAAAATTCACGTGGACATTTAAGGAAGAACCAGAAGATTTTTCAATCGAATGAATTATCATGTGCTGCTTGCTCTAAAGGGAAGTTGATTATTCGTCCATCACCAATAAAAATAAAGAATGAATCTATAAGATTTTTGGAACGTATACAAGGTGATATTTGTGGACCGATACATCCATCGTGTGGACCATTTAGATATTTCATGGTATTGATTGATGCATCAACTAGATGGTCTCATGTATGTTTGTTATCAACGCGGAATGTAGCTTTTGCGAGATTGCTTGCTCAGTTGATTCGATTAAGAGCACATTTTCCGGATTATCCAATAAAGAAAATACGCCTTGATAATGCTGGTGAATTTACTTCCAAAGCATTTAATGAATATTGCATGTCTATTGGAATTGATGTTGAGCACCCCGTGCCACATGTCCATACGCAAAACGGTCTTGCAGAATCGTTGATTAAAAGGTTGCAATTAATTGCAAGACCATTATTAATGAAGTCGAAACTTCCCTCATCTTGTTGGGGACATGTTATATTACATGCAGCGGCACTAATCCGCATCAGGCCAACAAGTTATAACGATATCTCCCCGATACAAATGGTTTATGGTCAGGAACCAATTATTTCCCATCTGAGAATTTTTGGATGTGTGGTATATGTTCCAATTGCTCCACCACAACGCAGTAAGATGGGACCTCAAAGGAGGTTGGGAATATATGTCGGATTTGAATCTCCATCGATAATAAAATATTTAGAACCTCTAACTGGAGATTTATTTACGGCTAGATTTGCCGATTTCATTTCGATGAATCGAATTTTCCGACATTAGGGGGAGAAAAGAAACAGCTGGAAATGAATATAAGTTGGAATAAATTATCGCTAAATCATTATGATCCCTGAACGAAAGAATGTGAACTAGAAGTTCAAAAGATAATTCATTTACAAGGTTTAGCTAATCAACTGCCAGATAGATTTACTGACCTTAAAAGAGTGACTAAGTCACATATACCAGCTGTTAATGCTCCTGCAAAAATTGATGTTCCTGGAGAACATATAAGGATCGAGCCTAAGCCACAATTGAAACGTGGTAGGCCCTCGGGTTCCAAAGATAAAAATCATCGAAAAAGAAAAGGAGCAAATAATAAGAATGGTTCAGTCGAGGATTTATCGACTCTAGAAGAGTCAATGGACATTAATGATTATGAGAATGAAAATCAGGTACCTGAAATTTATGAAAATAATGATAATGAAGAGATCTCGATAAACTATGCCCAAAATGGAATTAGATGGAACCGAGAAAAAGTCAACGTTGACGATACATTCTCATTTAACGTAGTGCTACATGAAATGAATGAGATAAATGAGAATGATGATCATGAACCAAGGTCTGTAAAAGAATGCAAACAAAGAAATGATTGGCCAAAATGGAAAGATGTAATCGAGGCAGAATTAAAATCTCTTTGGAAACGAAAAGTTTTCGGACATGTAGTCCGCATACCAGAAAATGTAAAACCAGTTGGATATAAATGGGTTTTCGTTAGAAAAAGAAATGAAAACGGTGAAATTGTGAGATACAAAGCACGGCTTGTTGCACAAGGTTTTTCACAACGACCTGGTATTGATTATGAGGAGACATATTCTCCTGTGGTGGATGCAACTACTTTTCGTTATTTAATTAGTCTGGCAGTACGTGAAGGACTCGATATGCGTCATTTATATGGATCACTTGATAGTGACATATATATGAAACTTCCCGAGGGATTTCAGTTGCCTGAAAATTCAGAGCCCCGAAATGAGTACTCAATCAAGCTAAATAAATCGCTTTATGGATTAAAGCAATCTGGGCGTATGTGGTATAATCGCCTAAGTGAATATTTATCGAAAGAGGAGTATAAAAATGATCAAACTTGCCCATGCATATTTATGAAAAGATCTGGAAATGAATTTGTCATCATTTCAGTTTATGTTGATGATATTAACATAATTGGAACTCCTGAAGAGTTATCAAAAGCCGTTAGTTGTTTGAAAAAGGAGTTTGAAATGAAAGATCTCGGTAAAACGAAATTTGTCTTGGACTCCAAATCGAATATTTAAAGAATGGGATATTCGTACATCAAGAGACTTATACGAAAAAGGTATTGAAAAGATTTTATATGGATAAAGCTCATCCATTGGATACTCCAATGATTGTTCGATCTTTAGATGTGAATAAAGATCCGTTTAGACCTTGCGATAATAATGAAGAACTACTTGGTCCGAAGTACCATATCTCAGTGCTATTGGAGCCCTAACGTATTTAACGAGTCATACGCGACCTGATATAGCATTCGCTGTGAGTCTATTGGCGAGATATAGTTCATCACCGACTCGTAGACATTGGAATGGAATTAAGCGGATTTTTCGATACCTTCAAGGAACAACTGATATGGGATTGTTCTATTCTAATAAATCAAAAGCAGATTTGATTGGGTATGCAGATGCTGGTTTCTATCTGACCCACATAATGCTCGATCGCAAACGGGCTGTTTATTTACGCATGGCGGAACCGCTATTTCATGGCGGTCAGTTAAACAAAGTTTAACGGCTACTTCATCTAATCATGCGGAAATTCTAGCTATTCATGAAGCTAGCCGAGAATGTGTTTGGTTGTGATCGATAATTGAGCATATACAACAAACTTGTGGGTTATTATCGGAAAAGTTACTTCCGACGATTTTATATGAAGATAATGCTGCATGCATTGCCCAATTAAAGGAAGGATATATTAAGGGAGATAGAACAAAACATATTTCTCCAAAAATTTTCTTTACACATGATTTAGAGAAAAATGGTGATATTGATGTACAACAAGTGCGATCAAGTGAAAATCTTGCAGATTTATTCACGAAAGCACTTCCCCCAATAATTTTTAAAAGATTGGTATATTCAATTGGAATTCGAAAATTTCGAGATCTTAAATGATGTCATCATCAGGGAGAGTAAATACGCGTTGCACTCTTTTTCCCTTCACTGAGATTTTTCCCATGTGGTTTTCCCAGTAAGGTTTTTAATGAGGCAACAATCGAAAGTGTATCTAAAAGAATCATGTATTCTTTTTCCTTCATTAGGTTTTTATCCCATTGGGTTTTTCCTAATAAGGTTTTAACGAGGCATATTCTTTGAAAACATCAAGGGGGAGTATTATGAAATAATTAAATGTGGATGTTTTAAATAATAATATTAGTTAAATTATTAATGATTTGAAAGTATTATATTAAATGATGATAATGTGATAAAGATGATAAGATGAGGTGTTTAATTGAAGAGTTTGTATTTTAGTGTGAGGTGTATATTTATAATTAATGTGATTAGTTGTAATAGTGGATTATTAGTAGTATAAATAGGTGATTAGAGTTCATTGTAAAACACACCAAATATTGAAATACTTAATCTCTCTCTAATCTCTCTCTCTTTATTATTATAAGCTATATTATCATTATAATCTTAATATAAGTATAATTATAATAAAATAATCTTAATATAATATTAATCACAATTAATATTTTTATAACACATCTATAATTTTTCAATTTTTCATGTTTTTGACTAACTGTTTATAAAATAAATTGACTTCTACTCGTGATTACCTAGTGACATTATAAACAAAGTTCACTTTCTATAACATTAAAAATCGGCCATAGAGACAAAATTTAAACACTTCTTAGATTTTTAGTAGTCAGACTTCTAAGTTAGTGTAAAAATCTGCATATCAGATTTCTTACGGGATTGGAGAATGATGTTTTTGTCCCTCAATGTTTGGGACATTAGCATTTTGTGTTCCCATGGTTTTTTTTTTTTGGGAAAAAAAAATAAAAATAAAAATCCAGGGATGACATTGTTAGTACGAGTTTTGTGTCGTTTTGCTCAATCGTTAATTTAATTGTTAGTTTTGTTCCAAATAACGAGGGATTATAACGGATCGTAAATTCGAGCTGGTTCGTCCCGTAAATTTTGTCCAAACTAACGATTAAATTAATCGTTGAATCAAAACGAACAAAAATCAATAATATTGAGGACTAAAAAGTAACATCTCGAAATATAACCATAAAAAATACACATACCGCAAATATTGGGAAACAAAATGGGCATTCGACTCACAACTCATTACAGTCGACAATTTGGGCTGACTCGAAGTGTGATCGCGGTAGATTATTAACACTTTTTAATTGATTGCGACGATCAGATAGAAGATCATTACCAGAGAGAGAGAGAGAGAGACGGTCATGAGAGAGAGAGAGGGACATATAAATTATACGAATCATAAAAGATAACTTGTTACTCACACCGTATTATTGAACACAAAAGCTTTTATGTCATTCAAATCCTACATTTTCCGTCCATAAGGGCAATAAGCATTATTAGCAGCATATGCATGAGGAGTCTTATCAGCCTGCCTAAAAAGGGCCCCGCCGAACCTCGGGCAAGAACCAAAAACCATTCTGGCAAATGCATAAACAGAAACAACAGAAGCGCGACTTCGAAAGAGAAGCTGATACGCATCCCCACTTCACGCCTCGTTGAGGCCCAGGCAATGTTTTCCCTTCGAGAAGCTCCAAACTCGCACCACCACCAGTCGAGATGTGGCTCATCTTATCCGCAAGACCGACCTTCTCCACAGCAGCCACCGAATCCCCTCCTCCTATGATGGTAGTCACTCCTTTCTCACTAAGCTCAGCCAATTTCTACGCTATAGCCTACCAATCCGATTAATATACACACATTAATTATCTATTAATTTGAAGAAAAAAAAACTTTACAGTAGAATTGTGGGTTGCCATAATACCTCTGTTCCAGCCGCAAACTTGTCAAATTCGAAAACACCCATCGGCCCATTCCAGATGATCATCTTTGTAGTATCCAAAGCTTCGCTGAAAGATTTGATGCTATCAGGCCCAATGTCCAAACCCATCCATCCGACGGGAATTTGTGATGCTGGGACAGTCTCTAAAGTTATAAAGGAAACAAAAAAATAAAATTAAATCCTCATATACATATAGCCCAGGAAGAATTGAGAGAATAGAAACCATTCTAGTGCCTTCACCTTGCTATTAGCATCAGGGGCAAACTTATCAGCAATAACCACATCGGTAGGTAGCAACAGCGAGACACCCTTAGACTTGGCCTTCTCCATAAGAGAGGTTGCAAGCTCAAGCATATCCTCCTCAACGAGTGAGGAACCAACAGCATGACCCTGGGCTTTGTAGAACGTAAAGATCATTCCACCACCGAGCAAGAGGATGTCCTTCTCCAAGAGCGATTCTATGACACCGATCTTGGAGGATACCTTTGAGCCACCGACAATGGCTGCAAATGGCTTCTTTGGATTGGAAAGGGCACCTACTAGATAGTCTAGCTCCTGAATGAAATATAATTAGAAATCAATGTGCAAAGCTACAATTGGTGATGAAGGCAAAAAAAAAATGAAATTTAAGTTCATTCCTTAATGTCACCCTATCTAAAAACACTCCCGTGTTCAGGTGTTTTAGCTCAACTAAGTTCAATAATATCCCCAAAATTGATGTAACAACAAAATTATTTCTAACATGGATAATTATGATTTTAGATGACAACACAGGGGGATCTAAACTGAATAAGAAGTAAACATATGGGACAAAAACGTAAGAAGACAATATTGTGAAAAATAGAGCTCGGGCTAATCAATCTGTCAAATAGAAAAATTAACACTCGCATACAAAAAAACGAAAGAAAAAAAATATCATATACAATGTTACAGACCTTTTGCATGAGGAATCCAGCAACAGCAGGTTTCAAATACTTGGCAAATCCCTCAGTTGAAGCATGAGCTCTGTGTGCGGTTCCAAAAGCATCATTACAGTACAAGTTCGCAAATGAAGCAAGCTTCTTTGCAAACTCAGGATCGTTCTTTTCTTCTTCCTTATAGAATCTAACATTCTCCAAGAGAAGAACGCCTCCGTCAGGTAATTCAGAGATCAGCTTCTCAACTTCTGCACCAACGCAGTCATTTGCCATCTTGACCTATAGTTGATGTATTGTAAATCAATTGATGAATTCATAAAGAGAAGAGATATTACTAAATCGTAGAAACATTACAAACCTCCAATCCAAGAAGCTCAGAGAGCCGCAGAACAAGCTACTTCAAGCTGTACTTCGGCGTCACACCTTTAGGACGACCCTGAAACCCCAAATTGGAGAATCGTCACCCCATAACGTTACAATAAATGAAGAAAATAAACTTGATTCAGTGAAAGAACAATAAATGAGGAGTTCATATCAATAATCAATCTCAGTTGTCTTATAAAGTTCAATATAGAGACATAATCACTGATTATCATCAGTAGTAAGACACACAAAAAACGTGCCAGACATCATCCATGTATAAACGAGCCGAGCAATTGAAAATACTGATCAAGCGAAGTAATAAATGATTTCATAAGCAACAAGGCCACTAACATCCGGGCCCAGTGTTGCTGATATATCTTGAAACTAATCCGAACAACACCTCAAATCATTACTTACATATATATATATATATGTAAGATCCAATGTTGACGTTGCCATAACATATGAAAGCAAAAGTCGACCAAGTATACAGATCAATCAAATCAATACATCAATAACACATCGAAATAACAGATCACACAGAAACCGAATAATTCAAACAACACCCACTGGATCAAATCAAACGAAAAGGACGATGAAAACTTACGAGGTGGGAAGTGAGGATGACTTTGGCGTTGTGCCCCATCAAGTACTTGATGGTCGGAACAGCAGCTCTAATCCTCGTATCATCGGTGATGTTGAAGTTATCGTCCAACGGAACGTTCAGATCCACTCGGACCAACACTCGTAACCTTCAGATCGCCCTCTTTTAAACTGCTCACACCATTCTTCGTCGCCATTTAGATCTGAAAATAGCTGTCGATCGGTAAAATGTGAGATCGATAGAGTCGAGTGATTTCTTTCTGAGTAGAACTTCGCATATATGTGTAAGAAGTATCGAGAGACGAGAAGGTTTATTTTATAGACTGGAGATCGAGAGGTTACCTTAGGCGTAGCGTAAGTTAGCAAATACGATGGCGCCGTTCGCTAGAGTGCACCAAACGCTTTATAGATAATGTTTTGGGCTGTTTTGAGGAACACCATGGGCTCGTTTTTCTATGAATTATTATTTTTATTTTTACGAATTTCCCTGTTATAATGAGTGGTGAACCGTGAACGAGTTGATTCAATGAGTATTATAAATAGTTAACTGCATTTTTTAGAAGAGTAAATTTGGTTTCAGCCCCATTAGGATAGTTTCATTAAGTTTTAGGCCCAAATAGTTTTAAGTTAGAGACAAAAACTCGTAATGCTTTCTTTGTAGTTAAGGACATATTCTCTTTGAAAAGACTCATTTACCCTTCATGGTTGCGAAAATTACATCAAATTGCCACTAGCTATTGCCCTTCATAGACGTATATATTACGGACAAATGTCATCATCATTTCGACGAGATCGAACCGAAAATCACGTTAGAAACCCGATGAAATCCCGACGTTAATGACCGAAGGTAGAAAAAGAACCTCAATTCGTCATGGGTATTAACGATCAATAAAAATTAGTGACGGTAATTATGCGATAATGCGTTAATGATAGAAAATTTAAAAACGAAAATCTTGTTCAAAATCGAGTGTCATCATCATTTCGACGAGATCGAACCGAAAATCACGTTAGAAACCCGATGAAATCCCGACGTTAATGACCGAAGGTAGAAAAAGAACCTCAATTCGTCATGGGTATTAACGATCAATAAAAATTAGTGACGGTAATTATGCGATAATGCGTTAATGATAGAAAATTTAAAAACGAAAATCTTGTTCAAAATCGAGTGAAATCATGACGTTAATATCAAATAAGGTGTTAAGAGACACAATTTAACTGTGGGTCTCAATAATCAACCATATAATACTGACGCTAATCATGAGAAAATGTTAAAATTAGATTTTCCGAAGATTGAAACGTTTTATAGTCAGTAACACATTATTCATTTATTATAACACGTTTCGCGAAATGTAACACTTCTTTATGTTCTACATAAGAAGCATAAATCATCCAGTAAGATATGATGCCCAATTTATAACATCTTAGGAAATGTGATAAGTTAGGATATTACATGATATTTATACCCGTAAATTGGCATATTTGGTCGTTATCTATTTAAATATTCTCGAATATCTTATGTTTGCGTGTTATTTCTTATTTAATAGATATTGGAGCAAAAACGAGAAAAAAACGGGAGTTATGATCATTTTGGGAGTCTTGGGAGTCCTTTCGCAATTTTCAGGAGTATTGAAGCAGCTTTGTAATTTACCAATCAGTGAAATATGGAAAGACTTTAAACATGGAAAGAGAAGATGAGAGAATAAAGTGGAGGATATTTATTTCCTTAAATCTAGAAGAGAATAGTATCTATCAAGGCTCAAGAATACACACAAGGAAAGAAGGATCTCATGCAACTTAACCCTCAAGAAGCAATCTCCCATAAAAAGGGCAGCTCGCAACCCTAATCTTACAGTGACGGCTGCCACCTCCTACAGCCTACACACGCTCAAGGCCACACACACGTAGAATTGGGGCAGAGCAATCAACCAGCCACCTCACCCTCACCACGGCAGCCATCACCAACCAGCCCTCACAACCTCAAGCAGGCAGCTCACGGCAGCCTCGCCCTCACCACACGGCAGCAACCTCACAGCCATCAACACTCTCCTCACGCTGCCTCATCCAAGCAGCCAGCTCTCAGCCCTCACCTAACCTCGTCACGCAGCCGCCAAGTAGCCAACAAACAGCAACCAAGCCTCTCAAGCAGCCACCTCAAAGCAGGCAGCTCCCATCACCATCACGCAACCAGCCCTTCACCATCAAGCACACACCTTACCCTTGAGGTTAGAACGTCACGCACACGAGCAGGCGGCTGAGAGGCGGCTGAAATCAGAAATCAACGGGAAATCCCGAGGAGATACGTGACAATTCGAACACCGTGAGGGAAAGAATTCTATCTCTTTAATATTTCGTTTTCAACAATGTTTTCTTTTGATTCGTTGTTGATTTCATTTATTAATATGCTAGGCTAAGTTCTTTTGTGATTAAGACCGTGTTAGGCCAAATTATGACTACGTATTAATGCTATTCGTGTTTTATTTAATTATATGAGTCATGTTATGTGTTCTTTGCTTGAGTTTATTGCTTGCGTGTGCCTGATCAACATATGCATGATCTTTGATTGGTTTATGAGACGGACAAAGTGATTAGACCGGTTAGAACAATAAGCATCGAGCACCACTACGTAAAATCGACCAGACATGGAATTCGGTTTCGTATGTGTGGTTTCCGAAACCTTAAGCGCTGAAAGCGCCTAAACTCGGGGAATTTCATGGAGATTAAATGCATGCGTAGAAACTACAGTCATATAGACATATAGGGATTGGTTCTCTATCGCAAAAGATCACTATTGCGGGACAAACGAGTAGTGATTATCTTAGGAGATTTTACCTTGACTTAGATTCATATTTATTAGATAGAATTGAGGACGTATGATTGATTTGTGCCAAGCATGTGTCTTGATCACGTTGTCGCTTATTGATTTTCAAACCATTATCTTTATTTGCTTTTGTTTTCTTATTTGCGTTCTCTTTTAATTCATCGTTAATCAAATCTTTAAAAAATTAGAAAAATATATTTTATTCTAAATTAGTATTAAGAATATTTTCTTAGAATTAATCGAGCTGTTTTCGTGGATCGATACTCGGACTTCGTCCGTTTTACTACTTGCACGACCTAGTACACTTGCTAGTATTCGAGCGTGTCAAAATGTAACCCCCCAAGAATGTCAAGGCGGTAGCGAAGGCCATAAGCCCTAGCACACCCAGGCAATAATGAAGGCCGAATGACCATCATCACGATCAGAGACCGAATGGTCTGGCATGCTTGGAACGACCGAGTGGTCGGAGGATTCCCAAGGCCGAATGATCTCCAAAATGATTGAATGGTCGAAAGACTCCCAAGGCCGAATGACCCCCAAGGCCGAATGACCCCCATCATGACCAGAGAACAAATGGTCTGGCGTGCTTGGAATGACCCAATGGTCGAAAAAATCTCAAGGCCGAATGCCCCCATAACGACCGAATGGTCGGAAGACTCCCAAGGCTGAATGGCCATCATGATCAGAGACCAAATGGTCTGGCATGCTTGGAATGTCTGAATGGTTTAAAGACTCCAGAGGCTGAATGGCCTCCATCGCGCACAAGACTGAATGGTCCGGCGCATAAGGCCGAATGCCTTGAAGACACCAAAGGCCGAATTGTTCGACACATTAGAACAAACAATCTGAAGACTTAAAGGGCCAAATGGTCCTCATCGTGCACAAAGATCGACAGGTCTGGCACTCAAGAACAATCAACTAGTTTGAAAATACTAAAGATCAACATGTCTGTTGCGTGAAGCAGAACAATAGGTGTGACGACCCTCACTTTCTAATAAAACAAAATTGGCGGATTTTCGCAACGAAAGCCGCGGAAGACCCATTTTATAAAAACTTTTTAATACGAAATAAGATAAAATACATAACATAAATATATAAATTATCGTTCAACAAAGCTCATGTCTATACATCGAGCCGAAGCCCCAAAATAACAAAACGTCAAAACCCTAAAGCCGCTCCACAGGTCTCATCCATGTACCGCCTCGCCCTCAAAAGTCCGTGGAGTCACCGCCACCAGCCAAAAACTCAGTCACGACGCCCATCGACGTCGGACTCGTCAAAACCTACAACACATAAAACACTGAGCAGTTGCCCAGTAGGTGAAGTAAAATGCAAGAATGCAAGTGTGCTCTCTATCCCAATCCCGATACCTCACAATGCAACGCACACTCTTTCTTTTCTCATGTCTCAATCTCATTTCACAAATCAGGGCCCTAGGCTAGACTCGACACCTCACATGCCCATAAAAATCAAGCAGACCCAGGTAGCCCACACTGAACGTTCACGCCATATCGCTCCTTTCCAAATTTTACACTGCTTAGGCGGTAGCCTACTCTGGACGTTCATGCCAGGTCGCTCCTTCCGCAAAAATACCATAAAAGACTGTTTTGCACCTCGGGACGTTCACGCCCGAGTAGACATATCGATCACGCCTGTCTGCCGTCAGGTGTCATGTGAGTACTAACCTCGATTCCTTTAAGAATCATTAATCAAAGTGATCACGATCTACCCCGCTCGTTGACACTATAAAGTGTCACCGTGTCCACACGGTCATCACTCACTCGTAATGAAGTGAATGCATATGTCGTGCAAATGAAGTGCAGCGTCCTCACAAAAATGTTTTTCCCGAATATTCCCCTTTAGATCAAAGACCCGAATTGCATTCGAGCCCGAAAGTTGCTGCCCGAAAATGTGTAACACACGCCGAACGTTTTGGGCCCGAATATCCTTTATAAGCCCGAAGATGTTTTACCCGAAAATTTGGCTCTCTGCCCGAGTTTTCTCTTTACCCGAAATTGAGTCAAAAACTCGCAAGTCAAACCCTTCGAAAATCGGTCAAAACTCGAAAACTTTCCGCCCGAAAATGTTTTAAAGTGTATAACCCGGAAAGTAAAATTCGCCGAATTTATGGCTTGGACCCGAAAACGTGGTCAACGTCCGAAAATCTTTGAAATACCGAAAACATTCACATCCGAAAATTTATTAAGAGATCCGAAAATATTAAAGGCCCGAATCTTATACCTACCCGAATTTATATTATTCCTGGCTACAGTACTATGCCCGAAAATTATTCAAATCTTCATATCATGCTATCAAATCACGAGATATGTAAACATATATTTTCATACACAAACCCAGATATTGGGTTTAATCACGTTCAAAAATATAAAACAAGTCATATACTTCATAAGAATATAGCCGAAAATCATATTTTCGAACGGTGGTGACCTTTCACCATAATCCGAATTTTCGAAAGAAATTTAACGTGTTGTAGATGAAAAACTTCACCTACCTGACGTTCAAGCTACGGTCTACTGTTTTCTTACACCTGCTTAATGCTCTTTGTTAGGAATATTTATTGTGTTCATCATTGTATTCCTCTTGTAATTGGTTAGTTTGTAAATACTAGATAGTCCGATGACCAAATTGTAAATATACCAAAAAGATGAAAGGTATATATAGTCTCGGTCCTCATTTCTTTTCAGTAGGTTTTTGGAACAATTGTTTACGCATGTAAAGTGTCGCAAAGTTTAATAGAAATTTTTTTGCAAAATTCTCTATCCATCATTTTCACTTTACACGCGCGAAAACCTCACACACATACAAATTCGATCGAATTCTTCATTGAAGGCGGTTTGATTATCGTTTGGATTTGCTGCTTGATAATCAAACAGATTAGGATCCACTCTGCATTCGATCGAGCTGCAATTCGACAATTTAAGGTTCGTGTTTAGCTTCCGCGCATTTAACTTTGTGTTCGAACCTAATTGTGTGTTTAATTTGATGTGTTGAATGGTTTCTGGACCTACAATTGGTATCAGAGCATACTTGTGTTATTGATGATTAGCTAATTGAGATTAATTTGCTTGAATTTATGTGCTTTTAATCGGAAACTATTCGACGTTCGAAAACTAAGCCGACACTGTTTTAGCTAATTCATGGTTAATCTGTATTAGATACTCTTAATTGAGTGTTAGGCATTGAGTTTCGTAACATTACGTTCGATATTTTGATGTCAATTAGCTTAAACGAGGCATAGATTGATCAAATTGACTGTTTCTGATAGTTTACGCATGATGAACTTGGTTTGCGGATGATGAACTAGGTTTACGAGCGTAGAACAGCGATTAAAATCTTAAATAACTGTCATTTTGAGCTGTTTACGAACGTTGATGATCTGTTTATACAGCTAAGTCAACGAAGTTACTTTACGGTCAAAGTATAGTTTACGGGTATAAGTTTGCTCATCTCAGAGTTTACGAACGATTTTCTATCGTAAACCTAGCTAAACTGTGTTTACGATTCACTTAATCTTAGATTATCAGTTTTTACGAACAAATTTCGATCGTAAACACCTGAAATCTAGTTTACGAGTCCTCTCCAATCGTAAAGTGTCAAATTGACGTTTACGAATCTGTGGTGATCGTAAACTTCTAAATCCCTGTTTACGAATAGTTTTCATTCGTAAAAGCATAATGTTTGTGTTTACGAATAATATTCGATCGTAAATCTTTCTAAAAAGATTTTACGAACCATTTGTAATCGTAAACCTTCCAATTTACGAACCCTTAAGTTTGCGAATCCCTATCAATCGTAAACCATTCTACGAACCATTTGTAATCGTAACCTTCCAATTTACGAACCCTTAAGTTTGCGAATCCCTATCAATCGTAAACCATTCTAGATTTAGTCTTCGAGAACTATTTCATCGTAACTTCATTCATCCGCTCACGTTTACGAATCATTTTACGTTCGTAAACTACTCAAAGCACACGTTTACGAATCAAATCCATTCGTAAACCTCATCTTGTCTATAGTTTACGAATAAATTTCATTCGTAACTATCATTTACGAAACCTCACGTTTACGAATCAAATCCATTCGTAAACCTTATCTAGCTATAGTTACGAGTAAATTTCGTTCGTATCAATTATACAAAACCTCACGTTTACGAATCAAATCCATTCGTAAACCTTATCTAGTCTATAGTTTACAATACATTTCGTTCGTACTAATCATTTATGAATCCTTAGAGTTTACGAATCCATCCTCACTCGTAAACTCACAAGTTAAAGGTTTACGAATCTGTTGTCAAACGAAACAGTTTTACGATATCAGTTATTTGCAAACTAAATGTCACTCGCAACAATATTCTATTGAAACCCGTATATTAATACTTGATATTTCTCTAATTAAGCCAACTCAATCAAAGCAAGACGATCAAGAATCTCAACCACACAATGGATGCATACGCACTAGGAAACGACTTGAGACCACCAATCCTTAAGAGAGGAGAATACATGGTATGGAAAATCGATTCCTAAATTCCTTGAAGGAAAAGATCTAGCAATTGGAATGCTAACTTCCATTCAAGAAGGACCAGCTACGTTCTGGAAGATCATAGCTGGAGACCCCGATAATGACCCCCAATCCAAGAATCTCGAATAAGAAACTCCTAGTGAATACACGAAGCAGAGAAATAAGAGCTAGGTCTGACATACAAGCTAAAACTTACCTACTTCACCATCCCGAATGACATCTATATGCAAATATAGCATGTCAACTGCTAAGGACATGGTGGGATGAATCACCGATGATGCAGGTACAGGTGGGTGTCAAGCTAAAAAGCAATACCTTAACCGCATATGACTCATTCAAGGCAAGAACCGGTGAAGAACTTCAAGAAACTTATCAACGCTTCCTCACACTTATCAATGAGTGCGGAAATTAATATCCATAAGACAAATATGAGATTATATAAGGTTCCTCCTCCCTACTGCCTGATGGAAGAAGCTAGCTACTCAAATAAGGCAAAACAAAGATTTGACGCATGAACATTCATGCCGTATTTGACAACCTTGCTCACACATTGAAGATGTTCATGAAAGCAAAGCAAGGATAAGCTCAAGAGCAGTTGCCCTTTTTACTGACAAGAAGCTGAGAAAGTCTCTAAGTCCAACAGAAGGTCATCCTACCTCCTCTTCGATCAAGATACGATGACTCGTTCGGACCAAGAAATCAAAGACTGAAAAAATAGCTAGCTTTCATCCTCAAATGATGAGAAAAAGTTTTATAGAAAGAAATCTTCTTCGTCGTCAAATGGGCAAAGACCTCAACTTCCAAAAATAAAGGAAGTGTGCCTGAAACCTCAGAAGCTAGGACTGCCCCCGAGCCTCAAAAATGCTATAACTGCGGCAAAGTGGGATACGAATGTCGCCAGCCAAAGAAGAATCACACAAATTACTATGCCAGAAGCTCCAACTTCCAACAAAAGGAAGCTGGAGTGGCATTAATGGCTGAGCAAGACCATTGG
Source organism: Lindernia subracemosa (assembly GCA_028392965.1). NCBI lineage: Eukaryota > Viridiplantae > Streptophyta > Magnoliopsida > Lamiales > Linderniaceae > Vandellia > Vandellia subracemosa. The sequence goes on along the minus strand of JAQPCC010000097.1, from coordinate 601,802 downwards.
CTTGAAGATACCACAGAAAGCGACACCGAGAACTTTGCCTTAATGGTCAAAGTTGAAGACGAAGACCTCGAGGATGAACAATCCCCTGACTCAAACACAGTCGCATCAGACGCAAACTCTGAGGTAAATTCTTCTAGCTCTGCTCTTTCCTTGAATATATCTAACTTTAAACTAAAACTAAAACAAATAAATAAAGAGGGACATTAAAACTTTAGAGGAAAGATTATCGAATAATGAAGCCGTCTTAAGAAAACATTTACTAGCAGAAGCTGATCTTAGAATACAACTTCAAATAGCAAATGAAAAAATATCTAATACTGAATCGAAGACTAAATACAATGAAAACAAAATACAAGAATTAACAAAAAGCCTTAATGCTAGTGATGCTGAAAATCAAAGTCACTTATCACAAATTAAATTTCTTAAAGACGAGCGAAAACAATTATATGCTAGAATTAAAGAACTAGATGATATTATTATCAAATATGGACATACTGAGCAAACAATATACTTAATAAACCAACTATTATTTTTATAATCTCTTACAAAGGGTTTAGGATTTACTAACCCATGCAACCAACAAAAAGCACGAAGAAAACAATATACCAGTTTGGACATGTGGACATAGGATTGATAGACCTTATGCTTTTCACAGTGCGGGAGAAATTAATTCCATCGAAGAAGAAAAGAAATAAGAAAGCTAAGACTGAATCTCCTACGATTATAAGGATAAACGAAAGTTACAAAACACGAGTAATATCTTCCGGTAATGAGAATGTAACTACTTATCCCATAAACAAGATGACTTAGTAAAGAAGAGAACAAGACAGAAGATAAAAAAGTCAAATACATACATACCTGCTAAAATAAAAAAGATTGTAGACTTAGAATCTACTCTTGAAAAGGAAAGGAAGACATTCTATAACGAGAAAATACGTCTACTAAAACAAATTGAAGTTCTTAGAAATCTCGATACTCCTTCCAAAAGTATTCGTATTAAAAAGGAGTTATCTTCTTCTAATTCATCTCCAAATGAACTAGCAGGGGAAATGACGAAATTAAAGCTGAAGGCAAAGGCAAAGGCAAAATCCGTAAAGAAGAAAAGAGAAAAGGAAGTCAAATTAGAGCTTAAGTGGAAAATAAAAGAACCCTGTAACTCTTCTTCTTTAGATAAGAAAAGTACATTAGTCTAGTCATGTAATTTTGTTTCTTCTTCGATACTAAAGCTAAATACTATCAAGAATACTGATTCTCAAAGCCTTAATTCCCAACGAAAAATACAACAATATAGAATTAAGGAAATCTCCAAAGAAAAGGAACCCGCCAAGAATGAACAACGCAAAACAAAAACAGACAGTCAAACTAGAAGTAAAATAAAGAAGATAGCTAACCCGAAAATTGCTAAAGAACACACACCAAAGAGGGTAGCTAAATCAAAAGCTTCTAGTGAAATAAAAGAAACTTGGGTGATCAAAAGAGATAAGAGACAACAAACCCAATTAATCAATAAATGGGTACCAAAAACTAAGCTTGCACCAAAATTAGACTTATTCTCTAACATTATTACAAATCCCATGTTTACATGGGACACTGAATCACCTTAGATTCTTCATCTGCAGAACCATCATGTGTGGTACCTAGACTCGGGTTGCTCCACACACATGACCGGACACAAAGCACTGCTGAGCAACTACACCGAACGATTCGGCGGTAAGGTTCGTTTTGGTAACAATGACTCTGCTTCTATATTAGGTTATGGTAGCTTAGTTCTAGAAAACTTCTCCATTCAAGACGTGTCATAT